>LUCM01009246.1:0-32731 GCA_008360955.1 Fasciolopsis buskii
CTCAGAACCGTTCGTCCCGGATTCGCATCCCATTTCGGACGCGGCGGATTTGCACTGCTGATAACTCGCCTTTACCTTTGTTGTGGCCTGTGTACACAACCAACCAGTACCGTGGCTGCAAACAAAAGAGAAGTTCGGACATGCCCCAAGTGTCATTGGCCCGAAGATACCCCGCCCATCAGGATTCCTCGCACTTAGTATATAAGCATGATTCGCATGTATATTATTGACCTCAATCGGCAGGATCGCGTTTTCTCAAGTCGCATAGCTTGGGTCAGAGTCACTTCAGTCTGTTGGTAGTCTGTATTCGTGCCTTACTGCTACCTGTGGAATTCCGTATTGCTGTTACAGGCCTCTACACCATAACAAGGTTCCAAATTATGAATTTTTGTGAGTCGTATTCTTCCTATGCAAATGGAAGGACAACTGGACTTATTCCTCATGTCCGTTCTTCATAAATCAGTTTAGCTTCTCATGTGATAACGATGCTTGTTCGAAGTGGAAGTGAGTAACTTACGCGGACGGTGTTTCCGATGTACCAGTCGGTCTCAGCATGAACTAACGTTTGGAATTAGACAGCCAGTTATGGGCATCATGGTTGCGCGATTGCATTTCGCACTTCCTTACACGGACGACGTTGTCAGCAGAAACTTTCATCAACATTTCCAACAAGCACTAACATTAGTCAATCAGAAACAATTACGAGGATAAATGTTAGTTAGCTGACCAGTCACACTAAACGGACAGTCTCGGTGTCTTTTGCATTTACCCTCTCCATTGGACTTTGTTCTTGGTTTAGTGGACGAGATGCCTCTGGTCTGGGATAGGCCTGGAACTAATCAAGTCGTATCTTGCAGATAGAAACCCGCCTTACACGCCTGAACACTTTACAGGCCACTGAAGGTGTGCTGATTTAACTCCGAGTTAGGGACTCTACAAAACTTAATGCCCCTTTACTAGTCACTGCATAATGCATCAAAAACCCTGCGGATGAGGGACGAAGATAATTGTTTAAATCCAAGTGATCGTCATCCCAGAGACATCCAAGCCCCGACCATAGTAATGGCTTGCAGGTCTATGTAGAAAACTGTAACTGAACAGGGCTGTACCAGCCTCCGGACTATTTTGCCACACACACACACACACCCCTCCCCGAGGAGCACAAACTTACGTGGTCTAGTCCGAACACCTACCCATTATGTGCCGTTGTCCCTCACTGAACCCAGTCAACTTTGCTTAAGTGAGCGCCTCCCCCCAAGTCGTCCACCTCGGTTTGACCAGCCGAGTAGGATCACGTTCATAGACGAACTGTGGACCACTAAAAGAAACCGATGGCGACGAGGTGAGGTACGAATGAAACAACAAGCACGATTATTCCTGTACTGTATTGCAACTTTTCGCTTCACGCTACATTGCACTCAAATTTTGTATGGGACGTAAATTTATTTACTTAATCACGATACTTATCGGTAATTTGGCTAAATCGTCACAGATCGCATAAGGAAATCCAACATAATTGGTTGTTAGTTTTCGTCTTTTGCAAACACCTGGCACAAACTACTGTCACTGATGTTCTTGGTCCGTTTCGATCCTGTTATGCATGTGCCATCCTACCCCTTGAACTTTGTGTCAGGTTTCGGGAGAGCTGATCCCAGTCCCAAGTTGGAACGAGACCGTGTGCCAGCACACACAAGTACTAAAGTAAAAAATACAAGTATCTGGTTCGTTGCTCCCGCTTGAAATTTATGTTGAAAAATGAAAATTTCTTTCTTATTGTAAAAGTGTTTAATCTAATATTCTAATAAATACATTGGGTTACGATGGTAGGGAGCATCGCATGTGGTAGTCTGCTTGAGACTTTGAAACGGTCGAAAGCGAGGCGATTGGTGGTGACAGTATTAGAAACCGGGAACGTAGAGTATTTATGTCTAAATGTTCACTGTTTGTTCGACATTGGTTAGGTTACCAGATGTAATTTACCGTTGTTGACTAAGCTGCTAACACACCAAGAAGCACACTGCTGCCTGTCGAGCAGCATACAATTTTTGTTCTCCCCAGGTAATGGACGAAAAATCAGTTGCTCGTTAAGTCATCTGATATTTTCTTTTTGGGAATTCACACTGCCCATGGAAAGTTCAGAACCTAGGCCTTATTCGCTTTAGATTCTCCCACCGAGCTCACTTTGTTAGGACCTCTGGCTAACAAGATTGAAGGGAGTTTTGTTAATCGACGTCTATTTTTTGTTGCCACCTGACTGTCAAGAATAAAGCGATTTGACTTTGGGGGAACAGCCACTAGATTGTCACACAACGCAACCCATGGTTGGTGCTTTCTTTCTCCAAATTCTTCGTGGTCAGGTTCTGCAGAATGTGACCCATTCCTGTCAGTGCCCAAATGCACGACAACAGTATTTTAGTGTTCCATCAAAGTTAAAAGACTCACATCAGATGCGAGTTTTACGAAGAATCACAAAAACAACAGGAATATGGAAATAGAAGCATCATTAGGTCTACTCCACTTCCAAGAGGCAGTGTGGCCGCCATCGTTGAAGTCTTACGGCTTTTCCATTCACAGGGGCTGTGGGTATCTTGCAAGCACATCAGTCATCGACAGGCCTGCATTGCTGACCAATCTGACAGTTTCTTCGTTTGCCGCGTGTACCGCTTATAAAGATTTATTCTTGAGGCGAAATCCCCAGCAAAGGGATTGCTATTATGATGATATTAAGCTCTGTGACACTACTAAAAAACGAAGAAACTACAACACTTCATGTCCATCCGAAATGTGCTCATCTTTTTTAAAACCAGTCTTCTTTACATGTCCCTTTTCTGCTATGAACGAATGGGAGGAATAATGCTGGATTTCGTAAACCAATATTTCACCAGCAAAATGAATTACTAACGTATTTTTACCTATTATTTTCGACAATATTCATTTTTTCCCATGAGAAAAAATAACCGAAATCGTTCAGGCTGACTGAGGATTCGGAACACATTCGAACTATTCAAATATTGAACAGAATTTCATTATCTCTGTTTAATTCACACGAAAAATGGTTTGTTACTAATCACAACTGTTTCATCAAACTGTATAACCGGATTTGAGTTGATAGCAAATTAAAAAAACGGGCGAGTAAATTATTTGGGATAAAAAAGGGAAAAAATTGAACAAAAATTTCAACAGTTTCACATCAAATTTCCGATTCACATTAGAAATTAGTGAAACCGTTCCCGTAATCGATCCATTTATATCGATCCTTGTATGGTTCCAGATTCTCTACCTCTACCCAGCCGTCATCTAGCAAGATGTACTCCAACGTGTTCGGATCGTTGATATGATAGTGATAAACGCCGGCTGGTTGGTGGTTCACATCTGACAAATAATAGCTGTAGGATGGATTCAACGTTCTAGAAAATTTGTTTCTTGGACGAACGGGAGCGAACCTATAGTCATTATCCAAGTCTTCCCAATCGGTGTTGTAATATTCATCCACGTATAGGTCGTCAGTTGGAAAATACGCTATTGATTCTCGAGGTTTATGATAAACGGATTTCCTTGGAGGATGTACGATATAACTTTCATGACGTGCTTTGTACATTCCGGGATTCCCTATTGTCGGAGATCTGCTCGGGATGTCATTTCGGCCGTACTTTACAAGAAACGGTCGGCTACCATGTGGGTTGTAGCGATTATTCCATGGTGGCTGGTCGTTATCGATGTATCTTTTGTTGCGTAGAAAACGATCGAAATCATCGTACCCGCCGTTGTAATGCCCATAACCCCTGTCATCATCATCATTGCCATCGTCAGCACGCTCCGTCCACGTCCATTTGGGTTTTCTGCTACTGTCAACCGAATAGGCATGAGGATATTCGAAGGGCTTGCCGTTCATTTCGATTCTTCGGTCTGAAATAGGGTACGTCTTCAAATGTTCTTTTTCTCCATATTGGAGTTCACGTCCGAACATTTTCCATTGCGTTCTACCTTTCTTCCCCCCGTAGTTTTCGTTTGGTCGATATTTTAACTCGCGACCAAGAATACGTTTTGATCCGGTCTTAATCCGTTCTCCATCTGGGCCGTGATGAGTCCGATGATCTTGTGTATGTAACACATCATACGCACTTGGGTGTCCCTGCTCATAATGCCCGTGCCCAGTTGGAAAATCGTGATGCGCCGTTTCATCTGGTGCACCCCAGTCGAAAAGACCAGCAGCTAATGGGAACAGAGCAGCAGTCTCATCAACCAAGGTAAGATAGAGTAAAATAAACCAGGATAGCGAAGTACCTCGCATCAGTTGATCAGTAGTGAACGGAAGCTATGCAAGCTGATGACAGCACCTGATTAAAGTGGCAAAGTTTGAACGGATATTCCGTTAAAAATGCCCGAGACAACATATTCGAAATACATTTATCAGTACATTCCGATCACGGTCGATACAAACCAGTGTGCACTCCGGCAAAATGCCTCGGAAACTTCTTTTCTAAGGCTGGTTATTCGGTGCGCGACAAATCGATTACGATAAAATCGTTTAGTCGCGCATCAATTCAGTGCATTCGAACCAAGGCTAGAAACACCCGGGAAAAAATGACAATAAGGTCCAAAGTGGGTAAAGTTCTGACCTGCGTCCAGTTGGTATTGTTAACGAAAAGAAAATTGAAATTCTTGCAGTATTCTATTAACATTCCCTGGTTTCTAAAAAAATTCTTTGGAAACTTTACTTTCCATATCTGACAAAACACAATGAACCGTTGGTATCTGTTAAGAGTAATGTTGCTGCATTTGTTGATTCGATTGTGGTCTTCACGATAATGTCCGCCCTCCAAAAGCTGTTACTACGTGGTCAATTCCCATCAGCCCAAACAAAATGGCGCTGGTGGAGGTTGTTCGCTCAAAATGTGGGTCGCTGGTTCGAATTCTATCACCACCAGTCAGCTTCTCAATTTGCCAATCCTATGCTGGCAAAAATCCCCTCATTTGTCTTTTATCTGTTATTTCCTTTATTAATGAAATAACAATGCACATCATTTTCAGGAAGGGGCCGCGGCCAACAGAAGGCTACCAAGTCGGAAGCTTGAAAAAGATGTTAGGCATTGTTTCATTAACAAAGTAAGTAAAAATACTTTAAAAATATCCCGTCCCAATTCTCTTCTTTTCTACCTTGAATACCACTGCTTCCTTTACCGGTTAGGTTCCCGATCCGTGAACAGCAAATCAGAGCGTCTTCGAATCTACTTCCAGGATTCCGTCGAGACGTCTAACCATGCAGCTGCACATCAGATTCGATCATAATTGGTCGGGAGTATATTTTCAGATCAGCCAAAAACTTCTTATTTTGAATTCTAGCGAAGAAATGGACAGTTAGAAGGTGCACAGTTTATTTTTGAAGAAATTTCACTATTTGAAAAATCCCACAGAACACATTGAGAACAACACAACGTGGCGAACAAGCTCGTTTTCAGTTATTCGTATTCATGCCACTACATAACATTAAATATGGTCTGGAGATGGTTCAAGGGAAATTGTCGGTTTGCATTCACATCAGTTCATAACTCTAAGAATGCGTCTGTGTGTATGTGTAATTGGTCAATTTGTCACACGATCAGGTTGTAGACCACTTGTGTTGGCATGAATACGAATAACTGAAAACGAGCTTGTTCGCCACGTTGTGTTGTTCTCAAATTTCACTATATCTACTCATGCATAGACGAAAGTCAGCATGTGAAGAAAAATAACAGGTTTCAGTTACCGTTGAAGGACTCCCGATGTTACAGGGTTCCATAGGTCAATCACAGTAAAGTGAGGGGCACAAATAATTGGTTTTGTCTTCGCAATTCAGGTTTTCATTGTTTGACGACATCTGTCTCCGTGACCAAACACAGATGAAACATGTTTTTTGAACATTGTGTTCACGTCCTCTCGACATGTCAGTCCAGATCGGATCATAAGGTTCAACTCTCAAGCCTCTCTTTCCACCGGTATTCATCTCACGACTGTTAATTTCGGGATTCTGAAAATCATCATGGAGTCATATTGGACAAGACAGTAGCAAAACGGGCCTGTTTTTTACTACCGTCTATCTATCGCTTATATGGCTACACTATAATAAAAAGTGAAAAGAATAACGACAGAACGGACAGAGAATCAAACTTTCTTATCAACAGAAGATTAAGGCATTTGGGGAAATAAAAACAATGTAATAGAAAGTGATTTTGGACAAAACAGTTTGGAGGGAGAAAAAAATTAATATCTGAGATAGGCAGACAGATTTAGTCCCCTGCCCCTCCGGGTTGAAGGGTCCCGGGACGTGGCTGTTTTCTGTTTCAGAAACTGTCAACCCGTGGCCGTGGCAAGAGCTACTTGACAAATGTTTTTTAGGAAAGAAATGGATAGGTTTTGTGATCTTTTGCTCACTGTTTCTACTGTCCCTAGGTGCCGTATGTTTTTGACGGGACGCTGCACATCATTCGGAAGGTTTCGTCGCCTATTTGATGGCCCATATCTGTCAGATGAGCTTCATTAGGCTTGGGCATTCTTCGTACTTCCCCGAACCTGCTAAACACTTGTCGACCAACAGACATAATTTTTTGATATTATTCCACGCTTTTTCTCCTGTATACGCAGCCGTACTAGCCAGAGGAAGCAGCTACCGAGAAAGAAACAAGCTTGTTTTGCTACTGATTTACTCTCAAGGACAATGGTTTTCTGTTGTTGTGATGGATGCGGACATATGCACGCTTCGCTCCGAAGTCACCGTCCTAGCTGCTCATTAGTCAGGTCTTTCTGGTTCCCACTGATGGTCAAAAGCCCGTGGATTATTCCAAAGTCCGTACAAACCTGGAGATGGTTCTGGGAGTTCAAACTTCAGCCAATTTTATTCTTCAGACACAGAACAGATGTTACCGTAGAATGGCCATCGTTTGTTGAGCGGATCCGAACTACTGTACATACTAATCTTGCTTGACTTGAGTAATACTGATTATATTTTCACTTCAATCAGAAGACTGACCTGCTCTTTCGCACGTTTCGGGGCAATGTACAGTTCAATCCCAGTAGACGTGTTCTTGGCTACACACGATATTCTTGGTTATACTCTTAACCGAATCTCCTAACAGGCCTGTTGAATGAATAATTCATGAAATAATTCACCAAGCAGCATTAAGGCTCAATAAGTAAACAATTTTATTCTTGGTACATTTTAGTAATAGGAGACTGAATGTTTTCATGATATAATTCACCATGTGATATGATCGCTCAACTGACCATTAAGAAACCATAGAAGCACTGTACAGCGGTTTCATCCTTGTTAAGAATCATCAGCAGTGCTGATGCTTTCCTTATGGTGAGTTGAGCGATGATATCACACGGTGAATTATTTCAACTTTATTCTTGTTGATCATTTAGTATGGGTGTATTTTTGCCAACTTTGTCAGACTTCGGCGTACTCGAAAACCGCCAAATTGACCAATGGTTCTCAAGCACAATTCAAAGTGATTCACTTGATCGAATTATTAGAGAGCTTAGCATCTGTATCAATGACACCGTTACAGGCACAAAAGGCCGTTGCTTACGGTTACTTTAGTTTATTCTCACTTAATTTCCGACACCAGAAGAATATACGCTGTCGGTACCGAAAAACAGGACGAGAGGAACGATTAAGTTTTTAAGGATCAATCAAAAACATTTCCGTTTAATTTCCTTGGTCAAATCTGCAACTGTCTAGCAGTGCGTGATAATCCCGTCTTCTGTTGTCCTCTTTTCCATCTATGCATGAGTCGTTAGCATTATTTTGGTTCATGGAACTACCTGAAAGTGTTCGTAGACAGCACTTGGAGATTGGAGACAGCGGGACCAGAATTACATTTATTGTACCAAATGAGATAAGCAGATGTGGAGCATGAAAATGGGAAACTGCACTCAGTTCTGATCGGAGTTAAATATCCCGTCCGAAATACAATATCCGTGCCGTACTTAAACAAAAATGGTGTCGGACACTGAGAGAACTCCAGTTGACAAAGTCATGGAGTGCCATCCCTACTGGGATTCTCGCGACTAAAGCACTCGGGTCACAACGAACTACTTGGGCGTTCGACTTTGGTTAAGGTTGATTAACAAGGAATAGTCCGTTATTAGACTGCTATTCTGCCATATGTAACAATCTGTTGTGTAGTTAAATCTTTCCGAACGCCAGCCGTATCTCTGCACGGGTTCAACCATATCAGGAACAGAAATCGCTCGAGTGATTACCATTGCGGAACTTATCAATCATTGACAAAAACACGTCTTTGTCGACAGGACCGTTTTTGTTTACAACATGAAGATCACATCACGTCAGCTTTTACAACCATTAACCTGGTTCTAGAGCGCTCTGATTTCGGTTACTGTCTCAGAAAACTGTCCACCCAGGACAGCAGCAAACGAGAAATAGTGCAAAATTGAATGCAAGATAATAAGTTAAAGAACCATGTAAAATGAAGAAGACTTCAAATGTGAGGACGCCGGTAAATGCGGCATTCCGACATATCACCAACTGTCTCCAGCAATCGTATGTGGAGATCTCATGCACCCGAAGCAGACATTCAAACTCCATCTACACGGGCCAATCCTCTGGCTAAGGTTTCCATACCTTTTCCCCTGTCATCTACTGATCACCTCGATCCATCTTCTAACCATTGCCTACCTGGCAAAGCAGCATGCAACGAGAAAGGGATTCTGTGGACATGCGCAACGCATACCCCAACCATCTTAATGAAACGCTTTCTAATCTGATCAGATATTAGTGTAACTATTAACACACGAGGACAGGGCAATTTCCGTTATCATCTCAACTGCATGGTTGAATGGAAAAGATGAAACGTGGCAACGCCAATTTCCGTGGTGATCTCGATTGAAACATCTCCGAAAGCAAGAACTCTGGCTCGGCCCTTTCAATACAGAGATTGAATAAGTGGAACGAATTTCTCTGGGTCATCCATTTGATAATTCTCACTAGAGGTTTGAACGAGTTTCCCAACAAGTACATTCGTTTTTTGTTCTCCTGATATTTTTCTGAATGCTTTAATTTCGCATAGACATTTCAAATGGATATCATAAACTAGGACTCTCTTTCATTTGACAGTTTCGTGGTGTAGAATTGGTTCAACTATGAAAAGTCTTCGACCTCGGCAGTATTCGAAGACATGGGCGTAAGTGGGTATGTTCTGGCAGTTTCGTAATAGAAAAACGTGTAACTTCTTGTGTCGAGCTTTACTCTACTATTTTAACAAACCGAACCAATCTCCCGCAGGTAAATCTATTTCTAATCCCTGAACAACTGCATGCGGGATGCCAGCTTTTTCTAACTTCTAATATATTGACGACTGATTGCGTTTGGACACCGTAGTAGTATCGTTTAGGGGGGGTGGGATAATTGCATTAGCAAGGCTGAGATTAGATGCAGGGTATTGGAATAGCTTAAAGTGGTTTTTGATTCTGTTATTCAGATCCACTGTTTCTCGTTTCCTTATCCCAGCATCCTTACACGGGCCACACTGGCCGGTTGACCTCTGTTTTCTGCTGTTCATCCACATTCACTCGTCAGTCCACCACATGTGCGATATCACAATAGTAAGTACAGACCGTTTGTGCACGGGACCTAGTTAACCCATATTTGTTGACCTCCTTTTCAATCTCTGTTCTCCTCACACACATACACACACAAACACACTTTCTCTCCGCATCGGCTCACCGACGACACCACCCGTAATATCATACATAGACAACCCTGTTTAACCAGATGCCGGCCTCATTACCCCTTCCGGCCTTTTTAGTCTGTCATCCTCGAGTTTTATTGTAACGCATTTTTGTCAATCTTCCAAATCTGTATACACACAGCTGTCCGTTTTGGTTGGCTCCTCTCGTGAGAGCTTCGTTTCATTGGACGCATCTTCGATCAGTTAAGTTAACCCCTTCATATACGCATTTCGGACATTGGCAGGGGTGTCCTGGTTGAGGCATCTAGATTTGCAGGTGCATGCTGCCATAACCAAATGCTATCTTCTCCCTGGACACACTTGCATTTGGAAGTGCCTTGACGGCTGTCTTGACCCCACGAATCAAGGTGTGTGCAACTTGATTTGAGTCTGCAGCATCGCTTACCCAGACAGTTGGTTTCCACTGCGTTGAATCAGAGATTTTACGTGTCACTTGCTCGTCAGGTTCTATCACGAGAAGGGAATCCATCTAATTCAAAAAAATTATCAGTCTTTGTGCTGTGAACGTCCTTAGACTTACTTCTTCTGAGGGTACTGTTTTCCGAGACAGCTCGTGTTTGGAAGAAGTCACTGACCTAACGAAGAGATATGAAATCCTTAGCTAATGGACCAGCCCAGATAAGTCTAGTTATCCACGAGATTGCGCAACACGATGATTGTCGACCGGAGACGATACGGACAAATACTATAATCAGTGGCATTCGTGCATTCAGATTGTTTCTGCCGCTCTATAGTCTTCCTGTCTTCGGCCGTTGGGCTTTTCCTTTCGCCAACTATCCGATACCGTGAGGCAGAAACCAAAACCACAACACTGTCTTGCAAGATCAGCGGCTGTCCAAAATGAACTGAACTGCTGACGATGCTTCTTCAGGTCTTGTCTATCGCAAACTGGTCTAGAAGCAAAATTTTACAATTACTTTCACAATAGTGGGAGTATTTGATGTATTTTTAGAAATCATTTCCATTTGTTGTTAACGTTATAATGGTAATAACAGGATTGCTGGGGGACGTCGTAATTCGCCACCATCTAACAGAAACAATGTATTATAAACATTATAACATTCACAATAAGAAGCGACAGCACCGATTGTCCAATACACCCCCTACCTGATTTGGTCCAGATATTTACAACAGGTGCCACTGATTCACTTAAAAACAATTAGCTGTTGCCATAGCTATAGTCATGTGCACATGAGCGTTACAGTGAAATTCTATTTCTCGGGATGAATAGTGGCATTTTCGAATCGAAATTTGGATTGGTACTGACAGTCCAAGATGGTTGTGCCACATCAATATTGTTGTGATCGCGACCAAATTCTGAAGCAAAAAGCGAATCTAAACCGATTATGATGGATGGGACATGCGATGCGCTTTTACTGCCTACCCTCTGGGGCAAATCCCTTCATTCTATTCGCCAAAACAGTGACCTCATTTAAATCGACCATGATAAGCAATGCATAAATATAGACAAACCCAAATGTACTTGTGCTTGATGTGATTCACCCTTGCAAAAACGTGGACTATCATGTGTTTTCAAGATCAGATAGTTACCTGGAATGGCATAAAACCCATCACTAGGTCAAGTGCAACAACAAGCCGGGCGATAACAAATCGATATCTACCGCCATCCATCTTTCTACTTCAGTCCACTCCCTGCTATGTAGCGCTCCCCAATTATCGAGAAATAAAGTCCAACAACGAAGACCCATTTTTATTGCTTCAAGAATCTTGAAATGTTGCCCACATCTACACTAAATTGAAGGGCAGTCGTATGAGATCGGTCACTCACCTAGTGCATCGGGGTTATTTTTCCTAAGCAAGAAGAACTTGGTACAACCATTCATTCAATCTGGTATCGGATATTCGACGGATCTGAGATCTGGCACTTTATCCTCATCGATCGACTGAATTTCGCCCATGTTAACGGGACGAAACTTACGACCATAGATCGTCAGCTTGCCTATAGACAAAGTCCACTGAATCATCGTTCATGTTACGTGGCCTTACACGACGGTGTTTATCGATCGACTGCTGATGCAACTCCCAAACGCCCGTTGACCAAAGACCAACCTTTTTCATTGCCTATCCATTTGCACAGGCCAGCTAGTGTGACGGAATTCGTCAATCGATTGAATTTCTTTCACTTCACGACAGTCTAAGGAATGCAAACAGGCCTATCGACCGGCTGAATTTCATTCCCTTCGGTATGCTGAGCTTGTGGTGTGTTATTCAGACAAGACCCAAACGTTTGCTAAGGCAGGTGGCTCAGATTGAACCAAATTTCATCTCCGGTGTTTATCTAGTTGAGATAAATTGAATTGGAAGAGTTTGATCTAAACAGTAAGAACGATATTTTTAGATTAGTTTTAGACAAAGAGCTATTGCTGCAAAAATGTTATCGCCAACAGACGAAAGGTAAAGTTCTAAACTATTTCGTTAGGTGAATAAATCAGACAGCTATCAAATGCAGGTTTAAATACAGCTTTCAATGCATCCGGATGCACATACGCAAAAGCTTTATTTGACCGGGTGCACTGTACTGAGAGTGTTCAGTGTTTCCCGTACCATGGAGATATTGAAGATTGTAAAATTTTTCAATACTTCAACGATAATAGGTTTTCTCCAGTGAAGTTCCTGCAAAGCAGTAGTGTCAACCTTTTGCTGGGCTTCTTGACTCCATAATAGGTTTCACATTCAGTCGTAATGCCCTTTTTGCCAGCAGCGTTTGTTATAAAGCCGCCTTTTCAGCAATCGCAATCGCAATCGCAATCGGCCTACCCATGGAGCAACTACGGTAACCTTGCTCGAAAATCGCTCACGGTATCACACAGTATTGGCGAACGGCTATTTTAAGACGTAACGCAAACGTGCTTTTCCATGGCTCTTAATTTATAGAGCTAAGCGGTAAGTCTGTCTGGCCAAGAGAAAAATCAACCTTTGAAAGCCGCAGTGTTTGTACATCCCGCTCGGTGTCGTGGCGTCCTAAAACCAAGGCGATGGCGAGAAATGTCAACTCATCTGACCACCGACCGATGCTTGTTTAACTTTGTGCAGGGCGCTGTCGCAACAGTCACGTGTTCACACACCCGTTTGAACGGGCACCTTTGATTGCTGTTCACTCTAATCACAGATACCTCCAGCCATACATACAAGCACACATAAATAAGCACTGGTTTTCACAGGAGCAGTGATCTTCGAAGGGGTTGCCTGACCGACCTGCAAAGCAAAGAAACAGAAAAAACCAGCATGAGCCGAAGCTCAGTAGGCGTAGCAACCAACATCAAAATTTGCACAACCAAACGAAACCCCGGCCTACCAGATACACGTTGCAAAACACAATTGAGTTTGTGCTAGGCTGATCGTATTCTATCCTATAACCATCGGCCCGTACAGAAACATACATACAAGTGGCCGCGTCTGGCTTACGAACGAAATTATGGTGGCGCACGCTCCGAATAAGTTTGATCTATTTCCCTAAGTGGGCAACATCCACCATCCTTTCGCCCGGCGCTGACGGGATTGACACTGACAGTTTATGATATGCCCCATGGATGGATGTAGTGGCTGTGGCATGCCCTATAGCCAGTAAAGCCCATCACGCAGGCGGTAAAGCGGAACGAGCAACCGCGGTCCTGAAGACTGGTTGGCACAGGGCCACATAAGTTCTCATAAGGTCAGGTGTGGTGACGGTCCAGGCAACAACGCGTTCTCGTCGTGGGCTTGAAGAGTATCACCTGTACCTCCGATTGCTTTTATCCCCTAGTGTCCATAACCTATGGTACTGTGGGCCCATAAACGTTTATTGTATGTGCGTCACTATGCCATGTTAAACTGACCCGAACGAAAGGCAAGAGGGGCTTTATTGGGGCTAAGAATACCGCAACGAACGGGTAGGACGTAACTGGGTTGGCGTTAAGGTAGGGGACCAGAATACTTTTTGTGGTCTGTGTGGCTGTTTCACAGCCCTCGTGCATGCAGTTTCCCATAATTGTGAAATCAGCGCGTTTTTCTCTCGGCGCCAACATATGCTGAAGCCATGAACCTGAGGCTGAATTAGAAGTTCTTAAATTTTTGGGAACTTAACAACTAGTTCTGAGGCGATATCTTTGCCGAGAGGTTTCACTGTGGTCAAGATTTTCAGTCATCGTTCCATTGAATATAACATTGTGAACAGTCAGTGGGTAGACAGAGTTTTGTATTGGACCAGGCTGATTAAGCGTGCTCGGCATATTCTACTCTCTCTGGCAGACAGGAGCTTGGTTACTGTCACGTCAAAATCCTAATATCAGCATGCACCCCTCGGAAGCATTGTTATGCCAGCGACAATATCGTGTGTATCGCTGGGACTTCATGGACTGGATGCAAAATCCCACACCTATCGGCTAATGATAAAAGACAGAGAGAAAAAAACCAAGAGGTACGGCATACTTCAGAATGATATTTCTTGGTCAGCACAGCTAGTTTGGGATTGCTGAATGTAGTAAAATGGATTGGAAAATGTGACTAACCAAGAGAGTGACTGTATTTTTTACTCAGAAATCGCGTTTGGAGTCCAAAATAAGACGGAGTGTTTGATTGATGATTAGTGATCATGGATTATTTGTCCGTACTTTCTCACTCCAGCACGATCACTGAAGGTCTCCGGTAACGTGCCTAAAACTAATAAAGAGGACATGCTGACAGCAACTATGACGCCCACTAAAAACTCATTTCACGTCTGGAGAAACCATTTGTTGAGAAGGTCGGAATGAACAAGTATTTCTATGCGCAACATTGTCAACGATAAAACTTACATAGACGTTCAAATTCGACAATGTTAAGTTCAATAACAAGACTATCACGCGTCTGTACATTGTACCTTTATTGCAGTTGAGTATTACGTCCATCAATTCTCGAGGCCACTCGTGTGGCCATATGGACGAGTTAAAACTGTTAAAACATTCACTGACCATCTGGAGCCGATGGCAATATTCTAAGAACAACAAAAATTTCAAATCTCAGAGTACCATTATTTTGAAGAAAATGGAGACAGTTTGGTGGTTTTTGGAGTGGGTGTGTTTGTGATGGGTGCGTCGGGTCGGCTGAACGTTTCGGATAGGGGTCATGAAGTCCACTCAATGAATGATACAGGCAATAACATCGCTCAGTGCGGAGTTAGTGGCAAAGCTACACCTAATTTATATCTTCCCTCCTCTCTCCTATTATCCACATGATCTCAAATGACAAATTCAGTTTCCCGTAGTTCATATCAAATTTATAAAGGCATTATCAAGATTGAAAACAATGCATAGCTCGGAAAATTAGATAGTCAACTGACAGACCAATCGATCAGCGAGTAAAAACGACAGGCCTCTTGTATATGGGCAAGTCCATCTACCCGGAAATATTCACTATATGACACCAACGTCCAACTCATTATTGAAAAACCATGGAAATAATACACGGTTATTTCATTTATCCTCGTTAAGAATCATCATTTGTAGACATCCACCACACACACAAAGTAGGACGCGAATGCGTGACGAACGATTGTCAGCCAGCCGCAAATCATAGCCGCAAGACCAGCAGCGCTGAACGCCAACAGCTAGCTAGACTGTGCCACAATGCTTTCATGGGTTCTTGACAATAGGTTGAGTGCTGATACTGCATGCTGGGTAATTTCGTGTGATTATCCAAGTCAAGTTCGTTGACCTCTTGTCGGGAACAAAGTTTAGCTTGGAGAACGCGTGTGATAGTCCCATGGCAGCTGCTAACGTTCGCCATCTGACTGACTCCGATTCGTTCCAGTGCATTTTACGAGACACAGCACTGAATAGGTTCTGCGTCGGATATATTGTGGTTCGTGCTCTTTGAATACGTCGGGATAGATGAGTTGTCGCTCGACCAATACAAGTGGGTACGGAAAGTGCGCTTAAAATGATAAACAGTCATTGATTGAGCCGACAAACTCAATCTGGCATCATTCTCAAACATAATTACAAGGTAGATAGATGAAATATAAGTTTTGCAGCCAGAAACTATGGGGGAATCGTATCGTAATTGGCTTTACGCCTGAGTCTAACACCTATTTCACTGACCACCGGTACTTGCCTGACGCTGAGCAATGGTAGACAAATTGCGATAAATACACGGGCGTGACGTGAGCCGAGGGTAAGTGTGCGAATGTGCAGGAAGAAAACCATATCGTGAGCCACGTCAACTAATCAGGAATAGCGGTCCGAATTGGACAAATAACGCCATGAAATGAATCGCGTGAAATGCGTCGAACAAGATGGATCAATCAAAGAGCGACCCGAAAAACCGATGAAATGATGGCAGTCGCACGGGACCAATAATGCAAGCAAAACAACCTACAAATATGTGATGAGTTTGCCTAGTAAATAGGGACTTCTATTTGCCGGTGAAATTCGATCGTCTTCACTTGAAATGGCGGGAACGGACGTTAACGATCGAGAGATAGGATGGGCATTGAAGAGTAGATTTCGAGACAGAGAAACGACAATACGCGACAGAAACGTAGTTGTGAGCAGAGCTGATGGGGTTCCGGTGGGATTTCTGGCCAACACTTCTGGTGAGTAGAAGCTCCTGACATTGGAGGTTGGAAACGCTCCGCTTTGTCATTGCATCCGAACTCATGTGCGTTCTGTCCATAAACGTCGTTGTCAATACGCCTGTCTCCGTGAGCAGTTTCTGGCAAGGTACTACGGATAACTTTTAATCCTCCATCTATTTTCTCGAGCAGGCGCAGCTGGATCTAAGAGCAAAATACTTAATCAAACTTGGTTCCTGATTTGCAAAAACGACAGAGCGAAAATGCACTCCATTTAGCCTTTCAATCAGTCTTCCTCCACGTAGGACCATTTCGACGTCTTGCAAATCCACGTTCAGGAAATGAAGGTAGCTATTTTTCGCTATTTCTATGAAGAAATGCACTGTCGGGTTCGTGGAGTTTAACTCCTTATCTCGTTACTTCAAGAATATCCACACATAATTCACAAGGGTGAAATATCTTCAACCGCAATACTGAATGGATCTGTATGTCATCGTCTTCATTTCGACCCCTTTGAAATATAAGTTAAAAATAAGCCAGCAGGAGAACTCATTTTGAAAACGTCTATTTGTTGATGGCATAAGCAACAACAATTTCCTTGTTGAAACCATTGCTGTTTGTCGCCTCAACAAATGGGAAAGCAAAATCGAGCCAATAGCTCCAAGTACCTCACGGGCTTGATTATAACCGGTGGAGGTACTAGATATATCATATCATCAACCGGGAGAGCCAAAGCACCTCTAGCGAATCCGTCACGCCGGCCGACTTTATCTTTCAAGCGAAAAATGCAGAAGGCTGAGGCTCATTATGTCTACTATACGGTTGCAAGATCCGACCCCTCAGCGCGAAGGATGCACTGCATCCGTATGTCATTAACCACCGATGTCCCCAAAAACACTGCCTAACTATGGTGGGAATTTCGGGTGAGCAATGAATAGGTTCGTCATAATGTTTGATGCTGACGGTCATCCTTTGAATGAACTATTCGCCCTACACCACCAGCGATGATTGGTTTTTTGTAAGCTGGTCGTATTTGTTTTCTGGGTGTTCGGAGCAAGGCTGGAGTTTCAAACAGACCATGAGACGGTGTATGAGTATAAGGGAGTCAGTTTCGTGTCAGAATCGGTTGACGCTTTTCGCTTTACTTTTCAAGGCCCAAAACATGGGAGTTACCGTTGGATGAAAAGGACAAACGATATGACTCCGAATCGAAATCAATGACGCGAATACGACAAAGCCTGTCTGTTGTTTGTAATGTTATTTCCCTATGATAAAGTTGTCGGTCACCAAAAATTCGGTTATTGCACATCTCGTTCACGGGACCATGTAAAACTCAGGTTGTGTGTGGGTAACAACACCGTTGAGAGCATTCGCGTATGGCTTGGGCGTTAAGATGTGTTAGACTCACATTTGCCTATTCTAAATTCGAACCCAATTCGGAATCCGATGGGTGGGGGTAAGGAATACTGATGATGACGTAACCGTGCCATGCTTTCAAAGTTTTTAACGATGAGTACCTGAATGGCAATGCATAATGAAAGATTTCGATACCACATTAAATTGGACCATGTGTATGTATTCAAAATCGTTAATTATTACATGGTGATTATTTTATGACTGCATGAGTCATAATTTATCCAACAACTAACTCGTTTGTGACCCTAAAGTGATAGAAGAACATGACGTTTTTGTCATCCTACAGAACTGTAGTGGTAAGATGATCGACACTGTGACCTACAATTAACCCTATCCGTTTGCCTGTTGTATGTTGAATTAAGTAAGAGTTACGAGACAAAGTGGGACAATTATACAACAAACTGTTTCCCCGGTTCGAAGATGATGTCTACACTATGGTCTGTTTCTAATTCTTGACTGAAATGTTTCCCTATACGAAACCTTCGGTCATGAAATAGCTCATACTGAAGTCAAGCAGTGGCTGTACGACTGAGAACCAAAGAAAGAACAGTACCATTAAAATGCATGCATTTTATCGTGCAGATAAATTGAAATAATGAGCGATTAAGATAAAACGATGTTAAGGTGAACATTCAGCCCCGTTCGGCTTCGGAACTCTCATATGGTTTTGGACTATCCGGCTCTTCCGGTTCGTCAACATTGACAATCCATGTATTCAGAACTTTGGCCGGATCTGTTATTCGACGTATAGCATCTCGTTTCAATTCGCCGGAGCACATCGGACATGTGGGCGAATCGGTGTTCTCCACGAAACTGTGAATGCGGAACGATAAAAATTCCATTCAGTCGAAGTCAGTGCGGGAGCGATCGGTGTGTTTGCAAACACCCGTGCAATCAGACCCTCTCAGGCCAATTTCACCACGATAGCATCACGATTACGTTTCAACTAACGAGTTTAATGCGGTAGCTAGAGACGACTATAAGATTAAATACTCTTTGCAAATCATCCCACGAGTTTAATCAAACATTCTGTCAAATTCGTCAAAAAAGCACAAAGCGAAGTGTAATCTAGACACTTTCAGCGTAACCAATGTGATATGCAACTCGGGAAATTTGATTAGTTCAATTGCCAATGACGTTGGAATTTCTAAGCGTACCAACTAGTTCGAAATTACAACTGTACTATATACCGAAGCTTAATTCGGTGACAGACCCTCTGCTCTTAGCCCTGTTTCGAAGGACGCTTCTGGTCAGTTGAAAAAAATGAGGTGACATCATCAAAAAAAGATTCGGAGTAGTGAGATCTACGATCGATCTGGGACCACTGTTGCTGGAAACCAAAGTGGGCGGTTAATCGTATCCACTGATCTGGCCTCCAACCGGCTGGCGATGGTTCACTCTGCCCACGGAGCGGATATATCCTCAGGTAGGGGATAGATGTGTAGAAGTGGATACTTGAGCTCATCTTTTTGCCTACTACTAAAATTAATGGGGTTCCGCCACAAACGTTTCCCAATTAGTCAATGAGTCAGATAAAGATAAAGACCGTACAAGTTACCTGCCAATGCGCGAGATTTCGCTCTTCACGCTGAACCTAACGTTTCGGTCGACCTTCAGTTATTCCTAGATAGAACGACGAGCAAGAGAATGGGAAATCCACTTAAGCACTAAACATTCGAAAGCTAATGCTACGAGCAAGAATCGAGTCGGCGTCCTCTAGCTTGTGGGGAAGATACTCTACCACTGAGCTACGGGGACAGGGCTCTCGAACGGAAAGTACGCAAGTGACCATCCGGTGACAAACAAAAATCGACCTGTTTCTAGTCACTGAGTCAGCCTCGTCTATCCCTTCCTAATGAAAGCGAACAGCCCAGAGTGGAAACGGTGGTTTGGGAAGCTCTGGATGCCTATTTAGGAAATTAACGTTCTAGCGCCGTGTCCACGACAGCTCAAAGGTAGTGCATCCGTTCGGTAATCGGATCGTAGAATCGATTTTCGGTTGTCCATGAAAGGTAAATTCTACTAGCTTCGACAACTCTGGTGGTACGTTTGCAAACATTTCCGATATACTGGTAATAGACGGGAGTGTTACATTTGGTTTAAATGGTTGCGCATAAACCGATACATGCAATGACCGACGCGTTTGTTCGTCGTATGCAAACTTGATTTCATACTTTCCTCTTATGCGGACAACTCGTGCGAGAGAATAAATCGACTTCATGGGTTTCACGGATTATCGCTGACCACATACTACGGTTGTAGGCTAGATTCAAGAAAATCATGATCAAGTCTTTTTTTCTCTTATTGAGCTTCATAAACCGTTGGAACGCCCAGAAGCACTAAGGCCTTTTCTGTTTGATTAACCGGAGGATATGACCGAATCACCGCAGCCATCAACGTTGGAAGTGCATGGAGAGTTTAACCATGTCGGAGCACAGTCTTCCTATTTCTTCAATGGGTAACTTATGGTGCCTGTCGGTTTTCGGGATTTCCCTCAAACACCGGTGATTGGAAAATTCTGTATAACTTCTCCCATTATTTCGCAACTACTTTAAGATTATTCGGAAGTATGTTAAAACCACTCGGCAATTTCATCCGACTGCCTTATTGAGACCTCGTTTTCGTAGGCCTAAAACGCGATCCATCCCACGTGAGTACATTTGTGAGTACGTACTGTAAGGTGCACTAATTCGGTTCAGTTCGGTTTGTACAACCACCAATCTTGGGCTAACGTACCCTGGCGCTGGTTGGTACCTCGCAGTATACTTTCAATAGGTGCCTTAAGTATCTGTGTATTGCTCTACGATCTACCACCAGGTTTACTCTTGAGAAGTCTTGTGAAACGGGAGCATATTCTTGCCTAATTCCGCATAGTTTTTGACATAAACCCGAATAATTTTGACACAAGTAAGAAATAACGTGGGAACCGATGTGATCTTCGGATAACCCCAACTAGCCAGTATCCAGGGTTCGCAGATGAGTACAGGGCAAACATAATTGCCTGTCATATCCGCTTTTGTTGCACCTAGTTACAAGATACAGACCAGTAAGTTGATTTGAGCAACCAGGCCATATCAACCACACTGATGAACCATGCAATCCGACGCAAAAACGATCGTTTGGAGGTGAAGGATGGAAGAGCTATCATACGTATGGAGAACTGTATACAATAATCCTTTTTCTTTTTCTCTTTGTCCCCCTCGTTGTTTTCGTCCCTAGCCAGAATCTAGATGGCAAGTGATTTGCACATAGATTTGTGCGAAACATAAGCGTTACTATATTAGAACCCTACTTAGTCATTTATAGCTTTCATTAGTCAGATGGAGGCGATACTGCAGCAGCCCTGTCGCGGTTACAACTTAGCTAGAAGCCAACCATTGTGATTGCGTAGTCTGAATTTAGCCAGACGGTAACGTAACAAAGGACTATTAGGATATTCTAGCCCAATTGTTGCACCAATATACGATAGTATATAAACGAATGAATGCACGAAAAGCGATTCCGAAACGAGGTCGTCTGCTGATCAGAAATACCAAATTCTGGAAATTCAACAAGATTATACCGAGATGTTATGTATCCTTAATACGGAAAAATGACTTTAGTCAATATCAGCTTGTTGGTATTGTGCTGAACCCTAAGAAAAATAGTAGTTTTGTTGTTGTGGTATTTATTTCTAATATTATTCTGGTTTATTAGAAAAAAAATAGCAGTAAGAATTTCAAACTAAGGAATTATACTCGTCTCCGGTATCAATGTCTGTGAATGGTAACTGTGCTCCTCCATAACGGATGAAGGTATCACGGAAAACTGTGGACTCGGTGTGTAAAAACAACAGGAAATTCCAGTTCAATGGTAACAGTGAATCTAACTACAATGACTCACGTATAAACAATGCAGTCTATAAACTCACCTCATCATGTCACTGTAATTCGCAGGAAACTGGCATGTGGGACATACAGTCAGATCATTCTTGACTACGTGATTCCCCTAGATATGAAGGCGACAACAATCAAGAGTGACAGACACGAGGCACGAAACAGAAAGATCGAATGGTGAACTGATTCAGTCTTACAGGGCGAAGAATATTCCTCTAATAACCCTACGTTTCAATTTAAAAGTGTTTCGTGAGAGGTATTCACAGCATCAGCATTGACGATGTACTCAGTTTTCACTCCCAAAAATCAAGTATCTATGAATATCAATTCCTTGAAAAGCCAGTTTTTAGCTACTAGAGAGGAATGTATCATCTATTCCTATGTAACTGAGTGCTGACCACGAACGAAAATGTAATTCATCTCACCACACCCGTGCCCAGTGATTACCGCTCCGTGTTCTTGATCTCGTCCTCCGCACCACACTGGTCGTATAAATCATGTGAACCTGTAAACATTATTATTGCCTTTTTACTTCCTTTAATACTAAAACCACAGAGTGCATCGTCTTCAGGAAATGAGTCGTGGCAGAAAAAAGGCCGCCAACTACGGAAGCTGATCAGTATTGAGGGGAATCGAACCAGTGAACTCGTGATTGAAACACCACAATATTGACCATCGACGATCGGTAGCACATGCTATGCAGTGCTTTCGCCAAGGGTGATCGTTTAAGAAAGAAAGATAAGCTCTCAGTGTGTCTTCTCAAGGCTTCTGTTGTAATCTATTACCTTAAAATAAGTTCTCTGATCAAGACCACCAGTTGGAAAGAGAAATTTGCAGTCGAACGACCGACAGGAAGAAGTACACACACGGTTAGCCTGGTATGGGTTGCTTAGGCCATTAATTGGTCTACGGCTTGAGCCGGCGGTGCGAAAACGGGATTTTTGGTGTGCAGAAACTGACACCTATCAAGACACGTGGAAAACTAGGACCAAAGACGTCCAAGAAGTCGACTTATCCCTACGTACGAAACAGCTGCATAAATAAACTCAGTAACAAAAGACCCAAGTGAAACGGCAATAGAACTGGAAAGAACTATTTCCCTCGGATGAACTCATGAACGAAAGGACTAATGTTCAGATGGGGAAAATGCTGAAAAGACGACAACAAGTTTCACCTACCGTGATAACACAATAGGGTAGTGTGCTGCGGCATTCTGTACAATAAAGTACACTGGCTAATAGAGGATGCGAACATGACGGGCACGGGGTGAGTGCTTCGCCTTCTACGCCAGTCACATCCTCGTCCGCACCTCCAACGCTAACCTCGTTGTTGGGTTTACGATCCGGCCTTCGTATCAAAGTTTCAAATTTGCGTCGATGTTTTGGGTCCAGCTTTTCACGATATTCCGGACGTAAAAGCATCGCCGCGTAGCCAAACCCGGCCATTTTTAGTCCGGCTTTCTGGCATTCGATAACTGTGCTTGTCAAAATTGGTACAACGTCTAGAAAAGATAGGACGATAATTATCAGTATAGGAACCATTCCGTCTGAAAAACACATCAGGATTGAACCCAGTATAAGGATTTGTTCGCCGAAATTCCGTTACGAACCTCAGAATCAGTGAAAATATGAGGAAAAAAGAAAAATAACGTAAAACACTTCGATGCTCTCGTGTTAATGTGGATGTTGTGTGAATACGTATTATACATGTATCATACACCATCTTGAGAACAAAAACGGCGCCAACATAACAACACTTCAAAGAAGGGGAAAAACAGGAGGGGAAAATAATAAACCCTAAATACCCGTCTGCTAGTTTCTAGCGGATACATTTTCTGATTTGTTGGTTGTTAACGGTGCGTTTTAAGGAAGAAACGTGCCTCAAACAGGTCATACAACATTCGCACCACAGACTTCGGTTCTGAGCCGTATCCCTCAGCGTGTCCAAACAACAACAATCCTCATCTCTTGGATCCCATTCAGAAAGGCAGAAAGCACCAACCGAGGCAAAAGCTGGAGCTAACTTCATATCTCCGCAACAGGTCTTAGCCTGACAGTCGCGTGCTTACTCCAGCTTTGTCCAGCATATGCAAAAGTGTAAGAAAAGGTAGACGATGGGCAGGTATACGCAATACGTGTTCAAGTTACAGAAGACGATGTAGAGCGACTACTTGTCAGAGGACGATTGTCTCCACCCAACACACGACAACGCACCTCGCCATTGCTCACTCGATGTTCCCATCAGACTCGAACAACGCTTCCGATACATCGATGGTCGAACACAGAAAGTCGCCGAGCATCCTCAACACGGATAGGCCAGGTCTCGCAACCGTAAGGTAGAGCAGAGCAATAAGAACTGTTACATTGTAAACCCCTCCGTTGAGGAACAACCGGATGCCATTTCGGAGCCACAAGTATTACAGGATCGCGGAAACTGCCTTGGCTTTCGCAATTTGGGATGTGACCTCCCCACCCCGCCGTCTCCGCTACTTGTAATCGGATTCCCGAGATACTACCTCCAACCGATTTCCACAAAGGATGGGTGGGGGCACAAACTCCCGCCAGTCTTGAAGAACTACCTTGTATTTTGAAGTCGCAGAGCACATACCTTATCTAGAGACCTCAATTGCCAAGCGGTTCAACACGTGTTGAATTGGCTGGGCATCGTCACTCAGTAAAGTGATAACAACGGCATACTCGAAGTCAAAACTCTGCTCCCGGGGAGGATTTCAATTCCACCGTCTAAAACACCAAATAAAAAGCTTTGCAGCACATCCTCTATGACAAATTAAAAAAAATTGAGATTATAAGCAGCTCTGCCGTAATCCAACGGAGACGATGAAGGGTGGCAAAATCTACCCATTAGCCCTAACTTGACCTCGGGTATGACGATACAGTTCCTTTAGGACCGACACATACTTCTCAGGCATTATCCTCCTCAACAGTCCCGCAGTGCTGATCGACCAAAAGAATCAAAGGTTTATCGAATGTCCAAGAACACGATAATCAACTTTGGTGAACACGATAATCGTTAGCTTTTGGAAAGGAGAACGGTGCCCTGAAAATTGTCAGAGGGTGAAGATTTGGTCGACGCATCCACGATCAGCACGAAACCCTGTCCGTTCCTGACGCATTTGGCCTTCGCATATGTTGTACAAGCGGCGAGAAACGACGGACGAAAGCAACTTTGACGATATTGGGTTTAGGCCAATACCTCTTGGTTAGCGCAGTCACTAGGGAGGCCCTTTTTGAAACGGGACCCCCAACCTCCGAGGAGGGGATTATCTTGGTGCGCGAACAGAGAAACTTAACTGAGGGCTCTGCCTGTAGACTCGCTTGTCAGCAAAGATGTTTTGGAACAATAGTCAAATAATATAACAAGGCACATAAATTGCATTAAAACATGGAATCGAAGATAGGTCGACCTGTAAACTTAAGCCAAGTGTAGATGACGTGACTGGATGATGTGGGGCTGGCGGACAATATAGTTGATTTTCAACGAAGAAATCTCCGCCAGACGAACGAATTTCTCTTGGTCACTTGATTCTACTTTCTAAAAAATAAACAAATTTTAATTGCTTTAATCCTCAAAATTCCGCTTCATTTGATACGGGTTGTAGAACTGCACAAAAGCTGCATGGGCCTCAGTTGACTAATTTTGTTTTAATCAACTGTGTAATCGTCAATAATTGTATAGTTGTTATACCAAACACGCAAATCTCAGTTAGAAAATTTAAGACGACCTATAAGGACAATTTCATCGATTTCAGTTTACCTCTGCAAACCAGGTACTCCGACTTTTGGCCACCTTACAGCAACGACGGCCCAAGTGCGAAACGATCGAAGCACAATGCATGCAAAACTAGAGAAAAAGCATAACTTATGCAGATCGAAATAGATTCAAAGTGTAAATACGTCATTGTTTAAGACATTTCTCTATATCACTTGATGGCTCCCACTACTACTTGAGGGATCATGTGAACCCCGTTCTGGTAATCTAGATCTTTTCTTTTTCTCTATCTTTTGTTTATCTTCTAATTGCTTTATTAGTGAAACAACAATGCGCATCATTTTCAAGGAGGGGATAGAGACCAAGAAAGGTCTGCCAAGTGCGGAAGTTGAACACCGCCCGTCTTACTCTGGACAGTTCTTTAGTGAAGGTTGTCATATCATTTTGTCGCGTTATGGACTGACCACATCGGCCAGCCTTCCGTAAAATATACCCATCGCAGAACAGCACAAACCGAGAAAGTCGATTAGCGGATATGAGTAACGCATTTTCCAATCAACCGTAACTGTTTAAAACTAATGCCCTCTTTAGACAAAGAGCTGCATGACCCCATACACTACGTCCGACCTTAAAGACGTTTATCAAATTTCCTCATTGTATCCCAAAAATACTAGGGAAACTGCTATGTTTGAACCTCAGGAACTTTCGGATATCCTCAGAATGAAAAGGCCATATTTCTGAGCCGTATAGACCTTAATTCCGCTGTGTGTACTGGACCTCCCCGATCAATGGCCAGACATCAAGGCGATGCCACAAAAGCCTGAAATTGGCGGGGAGCTAACTGGGTTTTTTGTATACGCGATTTATGAACTCCACATGGAGTCCGTGATTACTTGTGAGTGGTATGTGAGATTGGCGTTTTCCACTCTTGGCTAACTGCCCTTCGGACTCCATCTCCTCACGCACAAACCTTAGGTCATTCGGTCGATCTTGCCCTTGTGAAACGCCGGATTTGGTTTTCAACAAACTTAGAGCCCATCCACCGTTGCACCTAGGGTTTGAACTGGCTCTTGTCCACTTGGAAGGTGTATCTGCTACTACAGCGTCATCAAATCTCGTCCGGGCTGGTCAGAATTACCGAGTTAAGTTTGCTCAAATGTCACCCCTGATAACAGACAGTAGTACCCGATAGCCCTAAAGGGATACACGGTACATGTCCCGTTAATTTCATTCGAGTGCCTCTCACTACGTCACGCCTTTCAGTTCAGAATCAGCATTTTACATTTCAAAGATACGAAATGCATCCCGACTCCACCCAATTGTGATTGAGTTTGTTAGGGATGCTTGAATCATAGTCGGAGCTATATTCAAGAAGAACAATATCTGCATATTTTAAATCAGACAGTTTACTTTCTGAGCAGATATCCATGCCACTGTTCTCACTTCGACTACAAAGTTGGAGAGAAACGATGAGAGAAGACAACTTTGACATCAAACCACATTCCCCGGAGAATTGCGGTGAAACATAATCATAACCACAAACTCGAATCCCGTTATCCACTTGCCAGTACTGCGGAAGATAAAGGAGTTTCTCTAGTACATCGTTCAGTTAGAACCTGCGCCAAAAAAGTACATCAGTCAGCGAATTCAACACCAACCATAAATTATTTGACTTCTTCCAGATCGTTTCTCATGCTAGTACTTCGAGGCCATCCTTGAAAAGGATGGGGACAACTTTTTATCTTATCGGAAAGCCTACTTTTCCAGGGACCTCTACCTCCTACAAATGACTAACATCTACTTGCATTATTTGATTCGCCAGCTTCATTGAAATGTCTACTTTACAGGCGGACCAACCAAATTGCTCCTTGGAGTTCTCTATCAAATGCAGTTAATTAGTCAACCGTCTGATTCCCTGACTACCGGTTTTTGTGGACCATTACTTCTCGTCGATCGGAAAAATGGTCCAAGCTATTGAGTCGATTTCAAGCCATACTATTTCGCTTTTAAATTACTGTTCACTCAAAGGTGAAGAAAACCCTGAGGTAGTCACACAGTGAATGTATGCAATACAACTATTTTTGTACTCTCTACACAGTTCAGTCACTCGGCCGTAGAGCAGACGAAATAAATAAAAATTACTTATTTTTTGTCACTGCAAATGCCAGCCTATACCGATGTGCAAAATTAAACAACATTGCGTTATCGATTCCATGAACGTGGATATCGATCAGAGAGAGGCACATGCCTCTATCTCTCCTAACTGAAAATTGCGTTTGGAACAGTCATTGAGAACGTGGATATGATGGAAGAGTAGCGAAAATCGATCATGTGGTTCGATGAAAAAATGTTTCCATTAGTCTAACATGACCGTTACAAGTGTGTTCAAGAGCATATAGATGAAATGATTTGTCTTCTCATTTCTGCTGGCAAATATTGTATATACAGCATGGTAACAAGTACTTACAACGCAAAAGCTTTAAAAAATCCCATAAATCATAAGACACTGTTTAAAATTACAGCTGGGCAAAAAAAGAAACAATTGGACAGCAGTACAACAATTCTATGAAAATAGTAGAATTTAGATACTGAAAGGCGATTTTCGACAAAAGCTAACCGAGATTTCTTACCACAATGATTCCCGTCTATACTGAATCCCGCCGGGATACACTCAATTATGCGTAACTCGAGGGGATAGAATGATGAATGTAGGTAAAAGAAAACCATCATTATTCAATAAAGTGGCGTAGATTGTAATGAACCATGCCGGGAAAGAAGGGAGTTGAGTAAAAACAAAAACCCAGATAACTTACGAGTTGGAAATTTGCTAATATTTTCTGCCACGCGAATCAGCATGCGGGCTGCCCGGGCGTGATCTCCAAGCTTTACATGAAACTGAGAACGGGACAATGGTGATGAGTGTTTAATAATGAACATCGATTTCAATAAAACTAGCGACTGTAGAACATTTAATCAGGCATAGAGGAAAAAAGAGTACATATGAATGAACAAATCATAACAAGGGAAGCGAGGGACTGACCAGAGGGAAAATGTCAGTAACACGTCTTATCAAACTATAGAAAGACTCGGTGCAATATTCAGTGACTCTTGAGAGTACGATTCAGGGATCAAGAAACATGAAACACCAAAATTGTGCCTCATCACCCGGAAAGCCCATGTGACAAAAGAACGAGTGTTATAAGATCTAAGTGTAGAAAGTGGTTAACCCCGAGGGAATTCGAAACGGTGGGGGACAACAAATTCCGACTTAGTATCCTGTTTGCTCCACCAGCTAAGCTACATGGGAACACCGAGCGGCTTTCGAACGTTTCACTTAAAAATCATTGATTACTCCCATGCATTTAAATTACGTAAAAACACGAGACCCAAAACAACGAACTCTGAGTTAGTTGACTGTCATTAACAAGATATGCCAAAAAATAAACCAATTTAACTCCACGGCCACTTTGGTTAATCAAATCGGTTTTATACTATTCGACCTAAGTTATGGGAAAAACGTAGTTGACCGCGGCGCCATTTGTCCATTCACGTTTGGATATTTTAATACTTATCAAAGTTCTTTGGGTGTATTCAATGAAAACGAAATTTCGAAAGTGGGAAATGTTCCATAGTCAATCGGAGACTGGGCTTAAACGGCAAGAGATATTCCGAATAGGTTTAAAAAGCCGAAAATAACAAACTGGCATTAACAGCGTGCCGGGTTATTGTGACAAGTATGAACGACAGAAATCGAGTATCCGAAAAATGTTTTCGTTTGTGATACACCCGACTATAAAGACCCCGGCTGGAGCGAACACCTTTGAGACCGGTCGAGTTTTTTCACTCAGCGGAAGTGTCGGCGTCTGAAAAGCAGATATGTTTTGGTAAGAGTCAAATCAAGAAGACGACAGTAAGTTCGTTCTTCCAATAACAATATTTCCGTTTCTCCAAGAGAGAACGCAATTACGTTTCTTACCCCAAAACATAAAGATTCATCTTTCCCCAGTAACTGTCACCCGAACCTTCAAGGGATTTTGGAACCGTTACCTCCGACTGACTGTGTCCGTTCCTCGGACGCGAAGGTTTGTTCAGTGATCGTCAATAGGGATTCCGCTCTCGTCCTTCTACGGGCGACCTACTGACAGTCATCTCACAATCTTCGTCGGTTGCACGCGACTACCAAGGAGAAACCCACTTGGTCTCACTGAACAGCTTTGAAACCTTCTTCCAGGTTTGGCAAGAACGTCTACTGTCGAAATCGTCTTTCTTTGGGTTCCATTCGGCTCTCGTCTCATGGATGTCATGTATTCTCAGAAAGTGGACCCTCTCTATCCAAGCCGATGGGGTTCTGTCCCAGCCGCTTCCTGTAAATGATAGTGTTCCCAAAGATCCTACTTGTGCCTACCATTTTTATTCCATTTAGTAGTGCCCTCACATCAACCGTTTTACTATTTTGCTAATGAGACGATTCTGCATTGCCCTCTTTCCTACCCTACTCTCCAAGTCACTAATAAAATCGATCATGATCGTACACTATTTGCTTCTGATCTCAGATGAATCTCTGCTTGGAGCGGTACTTGTCACGACTGTTTCAATGCTTTCAAGACTCTACTTATTTCTGTTTCACACAAAAATCTCCCCTGTTCTCCTCAGTTAAATTTCGACTAGACTCCTCTTCATTCCATCAAATCACTTTCACTGCTGAGTTTGTCCATGAATTCTTCTTCCTATACGTTAACAATTGCCTCTCGTGCTGCGCGCAAAGTTGGTTTTCCAGTCCCCGCCAGCCCCTTTATTGTATCTGCCTATTTTTTCTTTTATGCACAGCTCAAATCTGTACAGCACTTGAATGTTGCAGTCATGTACGAGGTGGAGTTTCGTCTATTTTTCTTTCTGATCGAATTCAACAAAAGCCGTTTTATGGTTCAATGATCCGTCCCTGACCTCAAGTCTACAGTCCTTTGCTCATCATAAGTCAGCTGTTTTACTTACTTTCCCTGTCGTTATTATTTTTGGTTTTTCTTATCCAAAACTGGTTTCGATCGTTCCTCTTCATATTCAGACGGCCTGTTACCTTTATCAGGTCTTCATCACTGCATGTCAATCTTTTTTTATTTCAGTCTTCCGTTTTTCTCCAGACTGCAAAGCTCTGGTGCACCCTTCCTTTTTCCGTTTTACCGACTACCTATAATCTTTTCGCTTTTAAAACCAACGTGAACAAGCTGAATCCTACTTGAATGTTTTCTACACACTCCCTTTGCCACGTGTCTTTTGATTATGGAGTTTGTTCCACTTACTGCAATCTACTGTGCAACAAAAAAGTACATCTTAAAAGGAGCACATTAAATCCGATCGGGTGAAATCGACCAGTGATCGTCGAAGGTAGAGAATGTATCGAAGTGAGAAGTGGATCAATTAAAGCCCCGAAATATCATGCCTAGTTAAAATAAAAACGATTTATTTACCCAAACAGCCCATCTCCAAGGTAGGATCGATTAAGATAGTTTGAGGCCGACGTGAGGCTAGCCCAAGTCTTACTATGGAGAAACAGTGAGCATCCTATTGATCCTATTGAGTTTCCTATTCGGCATTCCCGAGGAGTGTCCGTGGAAGAAACGTGAAAGCAGTTCAAGGATGGGGGAAATGGCTTAGTTGGCCCAAATTACCCCACACGAGTGAAGAGCAATGCGCCATCAGGGTGACAACCTAAAGGTAGACAATTTAGAATAGTTGAATTGTTTCCGGAAATGGCATACGTCACTACCCAACCAGATTTTTATGAGGGCAGTCCTCTCTAATGCATTCCATTGTAGGCGGCTGATGTATGCTGTCCCAAAGGAACATGCGAATGAATAAACACAAAACGAGGCTGCACAGTCTGTAACTTTGTCCTTCTACCGCAATGATCCCAAAGAGCGGGATTTGAACAAGATTCGAAGCTTGGTTGCGTAAAATGTCTCATTGATAGCGCTACCTCTGCTATCTCTGCTAGCGTGTCACATTTGAATGCCAGAAACATGTATACTGGCTTTTCTTCTACTGCTGCCCTTCTGGTAACTTTCTTTTCTGTCTCCAATATTTTATCAATTAGTCGACTTGGGAATCCATTTACAATGAATACGCTTCTCACCGTCTGAAGTCCTGCCTCAGGAGTATCTTCTGTGTATGTTCTTTCTTCTCTGGTTGAGACATCTAATTAGTTTCTATTTCACACTAAGAGGCACAAAGCTGTGAAAATGGATGATATATTATCTATTCCACTTGGCTTTCCAGGTATTGATTACTGAAGTGAACCGTCTTCTCGACGACTTAATAGTACGTCTAGGAACACTATTTCATTGTTCAACTCCATCTCCGTTATGAATTTCACATTTGCGTGAGCTGAGTTGAGCATTGGAACAATTACTTCACTGAGCAGTGCAGTCGTCTCAAACATAGACCATAAAACAATTAACACAACACGTTCATCTGTATTCAAGTTATGCATGTACAGTTACAAGTTCAGTTTAGTGAATCGTGAAACATTATTTATGACTAAAAAGAGAATACACTAAAGGAAAAAAACCAAGGGAATTACGGAGTTCACATTAATTTTCGATCCCAAGCAAAACCGAGATCAAAATGTCTGAATTGCGTTCTTTCTCCTGTTCTCTTCTTTAAGGATATTCATAATTTTTGGTCTTATATCGTTACGTGTTGGGATGAACAAAATTCACTGGAAAACAGACTGTTCACTAATCCGTGCTCTCCAAATCCGTTAGTTTTCGAAGTTGCTATGTGACGAGTAGAAACCTTGTGATACTAACTAACAAAACTGAGATGAAAGTCAATAACTAAGTGGATTTACTTTTCTGCTACCCCATGAAATTTGTGATTGAACTATGACTACTTATTGATTTCAAATTTGAATAAAAGCTTTGTTTAAATGTACATGTCTCGATCTTATTTTTCGAGAGCGCGATGCCTTCGACTGCCCCAAAAAACTTTTATCCTGGCTTCCAAACAAATTTCAGTCTCGAATGCAGCAAACTAAAGCAGAATGCAAACTTCACAAATGCCATGGCAACGATTTTCACGTATCCCATGGAGTGGTGTGTTTCTCTTTTCATTTTCCATTAACAGTTCCACCGTAAGGAGCGAATTTCAGTTGATCGATGGGAGCAAGTTGTCAGTTATACGACCAGCCGAAAAGGGAAAGAATTCCGGTCATACAAGTGTGATTGGCAAGCCGATGAATTGACTGGCTGATTGTGGGGGATAATGAAAAGTCTGGCACAATTCAGTCTCACTAACACCAAAAACGAACTAGTCACGATACGTGCCAAGTTGATAATCGATAACACATGCTTTTACTTCGGTGTGATGAAAATGTGAAAGATGCGCATGGCTCTCAGAACAACGAAAAGCGTAGC
>LUCM01009247.1:0-21813 GCA_008360955.1 Fasciolopsis buskii
TATATATATATATATATATATATATATATATATATATATAGATTTGCTTAGCGTCTCTGGAAGTTAATCCAGTAGCAAATGAGGGTGCGACCACAACGAATTAAGATAGTCGATCCAGCAGCACAAGCCAATCAGAAGCAGTCACCCGAAGAATTAATATCGACCGTGCCCAAAGCCCCCCCCCAACAGACAAAAGCCACGGTGGAAAAAACAGGCGCAACATAGCCAGTTCACAGAGGGTTAACGCGACCTTTCAGCAATGAGCGACAGTTCAATTCTTCATTCGGGACAATTAGACCAACACAGCTAGAGGAGGGCCCAAAAGAACCATGGCATGTGTTCGGTACATGGTGGAATCGGCCCGGGAATGCTAGTCAGAACATGGATCTCGCGTGAGCGTGGTTTGGAATAGAACAATATACACGGCCGAGCAAAGGCTAGAGACTGTGACTTATTTCGCTGCGCACTAAACGTGTGAACCACTCCTTTTAATGCCCGTTACAAAATGACACCCACAGACGTCTACATACCAAACAGACAGGGCTCCTAAGACTGGGAGTAGATTGCCCGTCACGCGGCCCATGGGAATGCCCACTCCACGTGATCCCAAAAGGCAACAGTGGCCGGCGCCCAAAGACACCCAACGACGCAACTGTACCTGATCGTTACCAAACCCTACAAAGCCACAACTCCCGCGATAGCCCGTGGGACTTCCTCAATTTTGATCTGCCATGGAGCATTATCATATCTCTATGGCACCGAAGGATATTCCAAAGACAATTGTCACAACCCCATTTGGCCGTTCGAGTTTTCCAGATTACTGGACCGGGTAATTCGTAGTCTTAAACTTCCATTTATGTACGTCGATAACGTCCTCGTTGCCAATATACGTGAACACGAACTTCGCGAGCGTTTCCGCGCTTGTAAGAGAACGTCGTCTTTGTCAATACCTCAAAACGCGTTTTTGGTGCTCCATCTACAGAATTCCCCAGTCATTACCACTAAAGCAGATATTCGACTGTTTCAGAACAGCGCCGCTTGTGACTACAAAGAACACGGTATTTCAAGAGTCTCCGGCGTTTCTTGAATATGATCAATTTCTACAGCCGATTTATACTCAATTGCTCCGGAATTCTTCAACCACTTACTGAACTTTAAGAAAGGAGACCGTGCAAGTTCTTCGTGACTGCGCAAATTAAGACTGTAACATAAACAATCAAGGATGTTCTATTGAAAGTGTCCGTCCCTGCATATACACCAGGCGATAAAGCTGTAGACAGTTTCTTCTCCCAGGGCTGTGGATGCAGAATTGCAACGAATAGTAAAAGACGTAGTGTGGACATTGCAGTTTTTCTCGAGGGATCTGCAATCACCACAATCCAGGGCATGAACTCCGGAAAATCGTTCTTGCAATAAATCACTTTCGACAAATTTTAGTGAGCTGGAAAAATCATTTGTTCTGAACTGCTGACTTAGGCAGCGGCCTCCAACAGGTAAGATTCTCCGAGAGAAGATCGACACGTTGATCGCATCTCCGATGAACCCCCGATATCAGAAATGTAAAAGGATCTAATAATCCTGTGCAAATGCCCTGTCCCGTGTAAGTTTGCATCAGCTATCTAACCCCGTCTCATTCAGTTGATCAGAAAATGCGAATGCACGAAAAAAGATAGGAAATTAATTTGCCACCGCTCCCCAGTGTTGAGATGCCTTTCATTTCAAATACAGCGCTATCGTTTGCAGCAGTTCCCAGAACTTCTCCACATCAGATCTGTTTTTGGTCTCCTTGTGGTCACCAAGGGCAGAAATGCACAATTTCAATCATAGGCGCTCACTGACTATTCTTCTTTACTTTGATCTAAACATTCGAACGACAATGCAACACCCTGTATTGAACAGATTAGCGAAGGGGATTCTCAAACAAAAGGTTTCACCTTCAACTCTCTTGCAGTTAACTAGGTGGATGCTTTTCTGATGACTGCTATTCGTCCACTCTTTGTTCGGTGGACATGGGGTTTAGCACATTCACGAAGTTACTTTGTGAGTTTCTCTGTCACAATCATCTTATCTTTTAAATTCTTCATTGATGAAATAACAACGTACGTCATCTCCTTAAGGGTAGTTGCGACCAACAGAGGGCTACCAAGAGGGGAAGTTGGTCGGGAGTGAGAGGAGTCGAGATTTACAATTTGTTTGACCACCGCCGGTTCTCATATCAGTCTCTCCCATTTCTATAATAGTCAAATGCAATCAAACATGCGGCCACTGAGGGCAATCCCTTGCCGATGTAATTTTACTCCGATTCATATACCCAAAGACCCAACCTCGAGGGCACATGTTTCTGTACGCAGCAGTTCTGTTGAACAACGCGCCCTGCATACTTGGGCTCACTCTGCGTTTCCCCGCAACGAGAAATATTTTGTCATCGACAGAGCTGACCCCGCAGCTGCCGTAAGCTGTGAACGTTTGAAAGTGGCATTCCTCAACTCCGCTTGCATGACTTGAGATTCACACCCAAAAATATCCGTTCTCGTAACGGACATCGTCAAGTCCCTTGCGAATGGTGGCCGGAAGACATCACAGACAACTGGCACTTCCCACCACCAACACCAGTTTCAACAGAAAGAGTTTAAGCCCGTTCGTTTTGCAGCTAGCTAAGCTGATCCAAGCTTCGGCACGCACTCAATGCTCTGGGAGCAGAGTTCTCATTGATTTATGTATGTTCAGTCTGTTTACTTTTATTCTGAACATCAGAGACTTCGTAAAGCACAATCGACTGAGTTACGTGACTAGGATGGAGCGTGCAAGTGCAAGTGATCGGTTGCTTATTTCGAGTTTTGACTTGAAATTGATCGGAAATACAATTACGTAGATTTTCCACTGTGGGCTGACCGACAAGCCCCGAGTAGATTACAAACAAGAGGCTCACCTGAATTCAATCATCGGTTTGAATTTATGACTTCGAAGTTGTTGCTGTTAAGTAGCAACCTGTGGTATGTGATAACGCGACCCTTAGTTGCAGGAGGATGCCTTCATGACATGACTCATCACGCAGTAGTATTGAATTGCTGAAAACCATATCAGTCGATCCCTGTGCGTAAAAATCAGTAACCGATGCGATACCATCCAGTGGTGATGATCAATAAGCTGTTCAAGGTCGACAAGAGTAGCTCAGTGGATATGATGTTCGACTAACAACCATGAACTCTGAGTGTGCCTACCATTCAGTTGGGAACCCGATGGACACATACTACTAATGACTTCTTAGACGCATGAAACAGGCGTACAGTGTTTCTGTGGTTTTTACTGGGGAGATAGGGTTCGATACTTTATCATGAGTCATCTACGAGTGCAACAGGACCGATAAAATAGCTTTATTCCAATGACCCGTAGAGTATCGACTCTATATGCAGCGTCATGTAGTGTTCTGTAACTTCACCATTAGTTGAACTGCTGACTTCAACCACAACCACCACTGCTAATTTCTTGACCGTTTCCGGTTGCTACTGCAAGTGCGCACACATGCTGACCAACTAATATCAGCTTTTTCATATTCTATCGCATGGAATGCCCAGAAATGCGTTGGTCTGTTCCGATTCCAGGACTCACTTATCCAACTTCTATCCACTTGCTTATTTGCTTACCTTATATCATTTTCACAGACACGATTAACTGCTAGAAATAGAAGAACAGTTCGAACGGTTTCTGTTTCGTAAAATCACACAGAGCGGCAACAATTGTGATTATGACAAATATGTATCAGCAACTTCATGAAAAAAGGACAAAAATATGATACAAAACAGTAAAATCTGACATCAAAGAAATATTACATGAATTTCCGCAAAACAAACAAATATATGGCGACTCTGCTACTAGGAATGACGGATAACGAAGGATTAAAAATGAGTAGCCTAAAAAGCGAATACAAAAGCAGATAAAACTGCCGACGGTTCACTCGGTAATGTTTTGTGCATGAAAAGCAGACTCTGACGTCAGAATTCGGCAGCACGTATGACTGACTGCAGCTCGTCCAAAGCAAGACCACACATGACCTCGGATTGGCGTGATCGATATTGAGCAACAAGTTGAGGCAATGGGGCGTCGCAATTAAACACCTATTTCGAAAATTATCGGATTGCAAGGGGATCAGCGAAGCAACATGCTGTTCGAATTTTAAATTTAAATATTAAGCCAATAGAGAAAACCAAAATGTACAAATGCGCGGTACACTGAGAAATATCAAACTTTAGAACGAAACCATGTGCTACGTAATCATTAGAGAGACCCTCTTAATCCGGTCCGCTTTCGTACTCAAAATTTAGCAAGCCAGACAAAGCACTAAGCTTGACAACTAGCCGATTTGTTTGGCTTATGGATCGGTTCACCAACAAACCCACGTGAGTGGTGGTTATCTGACCATTTGCAGTGGTTTCTGTTCGTGTTAGTTACGTTTATCAGCCCCATATCGAATCTGTCGGTGCAACATAACGCGGAAAGAAATCAAAGGATCTTGAGGAGAAAATATCTGAAGCATAACAACTAGGACGTAGGAAACGAAATCGACAGGCGATAAAGAAGGACGAAGGAATTCGTATGAGCTTCAGAGTCGTCACACCACAAAGAAAGTGATAGCATGCACCCACCTGGCAGCTGAACTTGTTTAATGACAAACTTGTCCCGGAAAAGGCCTCAGTACATTTCATTAGGAATATCCCAGACCCAAAGGTTTTGTAAAAATCTGAACCTCTTCTTTCTCAGCCTTAGGTGGATCAGTAGAAACCTGGTGGTAGCTCTCAAAGGCGACTGACGCCTTTCACGAGAACCCGATCCCGAAAGATCACAAGCTAAAACTAAAAAAACTAGAATTTTCAGGAGCATGATGATTAACCTCTTCATACAGAGAAGCATAAATATGGGAACGAACTACTGAAGGAAATAGCCTGGCACTCACGTTCGTGCAGCTTGGAGCAAACTGGAACAGAATATGTTCCATAATGTGCCCTGATCTCACCTAAATCCAACCCACCCTCCTCATGAATTTTCGTAGCCCGAAACTAGTCAGTTAGCTGCCCTTCATCAGTTTCAGTTTTTCATTCGCTTCCTTGCTTTTTATTTTTATAACAGCTTTCCAGTGGATAGACTTGTTGAGTTCTGGACTTCAGATTGCGAGTCCGTGTTTACTCTAAAAGGGGTCCTGAATGTACCCGCTGAAATAAAATATTTCAATACATAAGAATGAAGAACATCCACAGTGAAAATTTGGCAGGGCATTGAGACCCAACGGTAAATGAAACCAAAATCTCATTCTGGCTCAAGTTGTACGTTCCCCGGCTCGACCTAATTTGACATGACCGAGGACGAAACAAATACTGTGCGTTTTACAGGTAGATAAGTCTATCTAAAGGTTAACGAGACTCAATGGGCGCAGATTTATTCGTCCGCCTTCCAATAACTTGTTGGTGGCATTGTGACGTGGCAAATGTGGCCCGGAAGAAATAAAGTCACTGCTCATGTCTCATTGATTCGACAGGTTCAAAAGAAGGGGCAAAAAATCGCCTGGTACAGAATTGCTGCCATACAAATCGCTTTTGGCTACGTTAAAGCTAAACGTGAATTATCGAATAAAAGACCCTACTACCGACATCGCGACTGAATAGTAGAACAACCCACGAACGGCAATGAAAAGGATGGATATCTCCCCGAACGATCCTACTGCTTTGCAAACATGCACACACCCACGATGACACTCAGAGCATGCACACCGAATGGCCACTGGTCGTACATTTCATCAATCCCCTTGTCACGACAAATTATCACAGCAACTGAAACTACGGAGAACTGCACATCTATCTTCCAAGACTTATAGAACCTGATTCCATTGGCTAATACGCTCTCCTTCGCCGTTCATGCCTTTTTAAAAGTCACATTAACGTGTGAAATTTGATGCGTATTAAACAACAGATGAGTTTAGCTCATAAACCACTGACGTGTGTTGCACGCAATTAACTCGCATTCAAGACTTCAGCTCTTCCGTTAGATCCACTCCTTCCGTAAATTTTCACTTAAGGCTTTCTGGGAATCATGAGACTTTGGTTTCTGGCCTTGTTAGCTTACGCGTGAATCTCACTGAGAGTGCCAAGGCTGTGTTGCTGGGCAGGATCGAGGTACACCGTTGGTTACCCGTAGCGAGATTTGGAGGTTTTCGTTAAGCAAACAGTCACCATTCCTGACAGACAATTTGCATACTATGTTGATTTAAGCACCCTCGGATTAAAACCTAAGATCCAACCAGGGATAAATTCGGTCAAAATTTGCACAACCACATGAATAATTAGCGAATAGTGTTTACGTCTGTTGCGAGCCGTACTGAGGCAATACATTTAATTCGTACCTCGCACGAGTGTTCATTAGTGTTCCTATGGATTTTTGTGGACTTTTTAAAAGCATCATGGAGCGGCGTTCGGTCGCAAAGAGCTATCCCAACCCAATCGTTTGTCAACAATCACATGTAAGCTAGCTGGCTTGATAGAAACGGCAGCAGCACTGGTCACTTATCAAGATCATTTTGTGCTGTTTTGAGACACCCTAGATCTTTGCCGAGCATCTGTGCCCTCTTGAGACACCGACCGATAATGAGAATAACGAAGTACGGCCGGTAACCAGACAAACCCAACATCAGTTTCTGCAGGAGTCTCGGTGTTAGACCACTACCAGGCCAAGCTCGCGATTGACTTAGAAAGCGTGCGTATTTGCATCGTCCCGGGTTAATTGATAAGTGAAGGTCATGACGCGATAACACAACTATGGGGTACCACGGGGATTTCAAATCTTGGCTGCGTTATGTAGACCAAGCATAGCACTGGGCGATCGCTCAAATATAAGATCCCGTATTCCACAATGCTGGTACTGCCGTAGCGCTTTTTGCTGCGCAAAGTGATTTACACTAAATGAGGTAAACCCCGTAATCAAGACAATGCACAGAAAAACATTCAAGTGAAATTCAGTTTGTTAACCCTGTTTCGAAAATAGATAGCTAGTAGCAGGAAAAAAGGGAATTTCCAGGATATGATTATTCCTGGATGAGTGCTTTTGTATTCTTTACGAGGCGATGAGTGTAAATATTTATTATTTTATTTACTAATTTCTTTTTCCCCCTAAGTTATTTGTTAAACTCACAGTTTTTGACTGAAATGTGACATTATTTTTTGTGCGCAAAAGTCTATACAACACATTACAATTTCGGCCGAATCTGAGCTTCATATAAAGGTAAGCAGGTGTAAAAGGCGTTTAACGTAGTTTAGAAAATCAACTTTGTGCGGAGTAAAGGAGGAATTTGTAGATAAGCCCACTGTAACCAGCGAGCTTGTGGAACAAAGGGAGATTTAGTCAAAATACAATGGTGGAAAATAAGGGAGATGCTTGGGCGAAGCGGAAGGGAGAATTTATGAATGCATTGAAATAGTTAGTTAGTTAGTACTACCGGAAACAGAGACCAGAAACAAATAATGCATTAAGAACGGCATGATGTTGCTGATGACCTAGGCAGTAATAGAGTAAAAACGAGAGGAACAAAGTGTGACCACCGGCAAAACAGTAAAGTGGGTTGACGGTTGATGTTAGATTACTAATGAACAAAAGAAGGGCGGATGAAAATATGGAGCCATGGAGAAAATCAGCATTTACACGGAACAGCTGAGGTAGAACGTCGTCGACTCGGATGGATATTATGCGCTTATTGAAGAAACAGTAGTATTTGTGATACGGCATCCGGGAGAAACCCGAAAGAAGATACTGTTACCGTGAAAAACTTCCTTAAAGACCTTTCGAACTACCAAAGATAACAAATGAAGTTCTTCATTATTACCGTTTGCCGCCGATGGCTGGTTGGTCGCCCCAATAATGACAATCAAACGTAATTGAAAAAGGGCAGTAAAATTAGCCCGATTTGAACCACTAATCGGGAACCAATACAAGCTACCATCTTCAAACGATGAGATATTTAAGAGATTCAAGTGTAGTCAGCACCCAAATTACAACGCCCCAGAGGTTTCTGAGCTCTGAAACTTGTGAACCATTTTATCTATATTTACACAAAAATGGGGTCATTTAATTAGGTACATCATTTCCTGAACCGAATGAAAATCAATCGTATTTTCAAACAGAAGCGAAATTTGAAAAATAAGACGCGACGTGTGAAACTGCAATAACTCACTATAAACGGAGCCGGCAAAGGACCAAATTTGCCGTGAATTAACCATGCTTCATGCTTATCGTGGAGCTGTTGTAAATAGGCCTAAAAATAAAACGGAAAATGTAAGGGCGATTATTAAAAAAATGAGGGCACCTAAAATGTAACTCAGATAAAGCAAAAACATCGGTTCACCCCATGGAGGAGTCACATTGGTTAACAGTTAAACACGAAGCGCACGCGTACGATTTTTCAAAAATTCTGTCCGTTTCGCACCCATGAGTGCAAACAATGTCGTCGCGTTGGTCACAGGGAAGGTCTCTGCCAGACCAAGAAGTTTCCACGACCGGCTCTTCCCAGCCTAGTTAAACCAAAGCCAGCTAACGACCACGCGAGTGTTCATTCCTTCGGCCCTGTGGCAGCCTGTCGATTAAACACCGCCGATCGCCGAAAGTTTGTCACAGTTAGCATAAACAATCATCCGTGGACACTGCTTCAGACCTATGTAATATCCAACTCAACGTGGCACGACATTGATCAACCGCTGACCCAACCCACGTCAATCACGGTAACAAGCGCCTGTGGTGGTGTTTTGGAGTAAGCCGGACAGCTCCAGTGTACTGTCAAATACAACGACAAACTGATATCGACGCTGTGCTATGTAGCGAAATCCGACATCAACCTGCTCGGCACTGATTGGCTAGCGGAATTGGGCCTCAGCAACTTGTTGATTGAAACATTCTGCAAACGCGTTCAGACATCCCAGCAGCACACATTCTCGCCTGCATACCATCCTCAGTCAAACGGTCAGGCGGAGAGACTCGTCGATACATTCAAACGACTGTTACTCAATTCGCGAGGGGAGGGAACCACGGAGGAAGCCCTGCGAAAATCCCTGTTGGGATACCGCACAAATCCAAACCCAAACACACCCGGAGGAATCCACTCAGCTAAAATATTATTGGGCCGCAAGTTGAAAACCATCCCCACAAGGCCTTACTGCCGAGTCCGCCAAATCATCCCGGCGTGCCGAAAGGAGGCCTGTCCGAAGGCTCATTGGTACACATCAGACTTCAGACCCGGTCACCCAGGTTGGACTGAGGGAGTCCTCCAACGAAAAAATGATCCCAGTTGTATGAGGTCGCTGTGGCAGCCGGCACTTGGATCAGACACAGAAACCAAACAAGGAAACAGTACGCTGACTCCCCGGTTGACACCGGCACACAATTCCCTCTCGAAATACTATTGGACATGTTTAAAATGCCGAAGATGTTAGCGTCAGCGATCACAATGGATGTAAACCTACTTCCCCGAGGTCCCATCGCCCATGCTGTCAAACCAGGCAATTCCAGGTAAACCCAAAAGCCGCAAAGTACCATTAACTTTTTAAAACAAAAAGGGGAGGTGTCATGGTCCGTTACCAGTCTAGGGCTTCTGGTGCCGCAGATTTGAGTTCTGTTGGTAATTTTCCAAAAGAACCCACCCTTTTTTTAGTAATAGATTGAATATTCTCATGAAATAATTCACCATGTGGTATCATCGCTCAACTCGCCATTAAGAAACCATGGAAGCACTGTACAGCTGTTTCATCCCTGTTAGGAATCATCAGCAGTGCATATCCACCGGACCCGAACTGGGACGTGAACTCGGGGCGAACGATTCTGAGTCGAACGCCTTAGCCATTACGCTACCGGGAAGGCTCTGAACGGTTTCTTGAACTTCACCACATGATGTTCCACCTATCCGTCGCTGATTTGCACGGTTACTGTCCGCTAGCTCACAGCGATCGACCCCTACTGATAGATGAATTATTTCATGAAAACATTCAATCTCCTACTACTAAAACGTACCAAGTAATCAAGCTCTGTAGGTCATATCCAAAGCCTTCGTCGTACTTAGGCTACCTGCAGGGAAGTCATCTATCAGTAGGGGGTCGATCGCTGTGAGCTAGCGGACAGTAACCGTGCAAATCAGTGACGGATAGGTGGAACATCATGTGGTGAAGTTCAACAAGCCGTTCAGAGCCTTTCCGGTAGCGTAATCGCTAAGGCGTTCGAACCTACCCTTTTCTCAGTATTTCGAAATTGACGTCATTTTAAATATTGCGCGGTTGAAAATTTCTATATGTCCGCAAAAACATTCATCAAAACTCGTTCACGTATTAACCAAGGCCACCCAACACAACGATATAAACGGTAGAGCTCAATTGATTTCTGACTTCCATTGGTGGATCACCAATAAACGCGCGGCAGTCCTGTGTTCGTCTTCTCTCTTCCCCTAGCGGGCTGAACTAACTGTTCGTATTCCGGGCCTTTTTTCTGTTCTCTGTGGCTGCTAATTCAAGGGAGCAGCAGTTTCGTTCCGTTCATTGTGCAACTACGGAGCTCGTAGACTCCAGCCCAAACAATTGTCTCTCCAACCTCAGTGTGTGTTTGTATGCTGCCAGATCACAGGCTGCGTGCTCCTGTGCTATCGTGCAACGCTAGTGCTTCAGTGTGTGCACAGATCAACCAAACGCGGCAACACAACAGAACGACGGCGTGAACAGTCAGCGGATAACAGACTTATGGTGCGACAGAGCGCTGCTTTCGGATAACATGATTTCGTACAACTTGCAAGCCCTGAACATCCGTGAGGTAACTGGTTGCCCAGTGAATAAGTGCAGATAAGATATGCTCAGGAGATTGCACTGAACAGTTACAAATGAAAACGGGCGATCATGGCGATTTTCAACTCTGTAAAGTTCGAGGTCGACATCTCAACTCGGGGAGGGGTGCTAGAGGAAAAAAAAGAAATTTGGGAACCTTCAAGATTGTCAAAAGGATGTAGCAGAAGGGAGAAAACGCACCCGATGCCTCGGAGTCTTGTGAATTTGCGAGTATAAATTGCATATAGTATAAAATAAGTAAAATTCCTAAAGTCCTCATCATTCAGCATCAACCTAAAAATCGCCATTGAGAAGTCACGGGGACACCATACAGCTATTTCATTCTTGTTAGGGATCATCAACAGTACATAACCACTGCTCGGAAATGGGACGAACGATTGAGTTGAACACTTTAGCCATTGGGACAATCGAGTAGGCACTCAATAATTTATCAAGCAACAACACCATATGGAACATCTTTCCCCGCCAATGGAATTTTGGTTCACCAGATGATCGGCCTCGAATTGATGAAGAGTTTTTTCTGTAGATTACCAGCGTGTTAGAAACAATCGTACAAAGTTTGACTGTTTGATGGATGGCGGAGAGCTCGATGCGATTCTCAAAAGTTTATCATGGGACATCAAGAATCAACTCATCATAATAAATCGCGAATTCTGACCATACCATCTGGTTGGTGCATTGAACCGGCGATTCAGGGACTTATGTCTCATTTTATATGACATGCAGAAAGACAAGTCAAGCAGAGCAACTGAGGTACAAGGTAACCATGCTTTGGGACCTAAGAGACCTCGGATCCCGTGGAGCAGCATCCGCTGAGTTAGGATCCGCATAAGATACCCTCGACTAGAACTGAAGTCGTTTTTGGTCTAGAAGCAGCTGGGCATGGGGGATGGTTTGTGTTGGTGCGACCAAAGCGCAAACAAAAGCGAACACTGACCAAGGCAGGGTCCGGGTCCGCGTTTGTGGATAAGAATGAGGAACAATTTTCCACTCATCTCAGTCGCCGATGAGAACTGGGGACGTGGTTAACTTGAGTCTAACTGTAAGAAGGCGAAGGAGGGCGCCAACTGAGCCCATGTCGCTTATCAGCAAAGTCAGTGTTTCTCAGGAACGGTCTTTGATCGGGATTGCTCATAAACGACTATTGACTGGAACCCAACCTAAGTGTGCGGTCGGCTCGTACATAGAACTATTCCAAGGCCAGTGCAACCAGAAGCACTGGGAATCGGATTACCTGACGACCAATGTCGTTGGATCGTACGTTTCGAAAACCCACCAAAGCACATTGACAGCTTGGTGCGGACTAACGCGTGGTCTGAGTCGAAGCAAACACTGCGGTACGACCGGTGATCCTGCATGCTACCCCAAAATCTGCAGCTAACAACGAAGTTTTCGACCTGGACCTATCGCTGACTCGAAGCGAGTGGACGTCAAGCAGTGTACCAGCAATTCGAACAAGTGAATTTCGCAGTTTTGAAGAACATGTAGTAACTAGAACACAGAACCAACAGCCGCTCCTCGTATCCCGGACGAAAGGAACTGAGTCTAAAAGAGCCACCTAAATGTGCCTTGCTCAAATCCAGCCGAGTTACTCTATTATTTAGGCTTCTGCTAAAGACACGATACCTACCTGGGTTGCTTCTTGTAGTTTTTGGAAGATGTTTCTGACTACATCGGGGCTGCAATCCGTAGGAGCACAAACCGGGACGACAAACGAGTTGAGGCTATCGAAACGAAGACTGTTTTCTTTGCTTAAGCCCCTGAGTTTCGCTACATCCAAACAGTTATTCTCTCTGTAAATATCAGGACTAAATGATGTAAGGAATGTATCGAAAAATCGATGCGCCATGTGTCGGCTTTAATTGTAAATGATATGATGTTAATAACACAGCGTTGTTGGTAGATGTAATGCACCAACGTTTCGACTACCGTGGGTAGTCTTTCTCAAGGCAAGTTTTACAATCAAGCCTTATTTTTCCGGATGGTGATATCGGCCATGAGGCAACGCCATTAGAAGACCTTTGTGACCTTTGATAGGTAGGATGTTTACTGGATGAAATAATGAGTTTCAGTGACGTAATTGTTTGCTTTCACACAAATATATCAACATTATGATTAGCACGAGAAGACCAAGTCGAAATTGTCGGTTAAAGAATCGTGATAGCATACTGAAACAGAAAGACCACAATCCCCGTCAGTCGCCAAACGGAAAGAAGTATCCCAGAAGTCCAACTATATGCAAATAAGTAGAAAAGTATGCGATTAGCAGCCCATTTCGCAAACAAATAAATGGCGGAGATTGTTAATTAGTATCATAGTGCCAATGAAATATTATACCAAGCGCGACTTTGCGAGGGTAAAAAGGTTACGGTGAGACCTGGCCTTTGATTAACTTCGGCAGCGGTCCGATCAAAATGACTAGTTTAATTATAAAGGCCATAATTTCATACTTATTCCGAACAAAAGTCCTAGGAATCTAATAACTTTCCACAATCGATTGAAAAACAAAACACTTGATTTTACAGACGCAAAATAAAGATTTCACTGTCCGTAAACCAAGGTATGGTCTTACAAGGCTTTTCGGTTTATACTGCTTAAGATGCTTACTGCCTAATTTGATCGTTATCAATAGTCAAAAGGAAGTGTGTTCCAGATACAACTAGGGCACTGTACAGTATCATAATTTTAATGAGCGAGATATTGTCACCACATGATGAAATACCTCATTATATGCACCAGAAGCGCCATCGACACTAATAACTGCATCACATGTTTAAACATTCGTTTAATCTTGGTGTTTGTGACACCTGATTTTATCTTCCGCTACAACTCGCAGAAGACTACCGGAAATTAAGAATTCCCGAAACTGGACTGCAGCGTAAGAATTGATTGTTCCGCGCTGCTAATCGATTCTTTTTCTTTCTTCGGGAATTCCAGTGCGATAAGCGGAGAGGAAAATGTAAAGTATACATACCAATGGAATATGGTCTTCGCCAGCACGATTTCTTGTCCGTACACGTCCGTAGCAAACCATTGGACTAGCTCGAAGATAAACTGATTGCATGTGAAATTTCCAGATGAACCGAGGAAAGGGACCAGAAATTTGTGAGTTAACCAAATCTGGCAGCAAAGGATAAGCTTAGAAACTGGAAAATCAAAATGGATCAAAGGAAATGCTCCGCAGTAAAATATGTAAAAAATTTAATCGAGTGGAGACAAATTTGTTTAGCAGAATGGACGATGCTGATTGACGCGGCTGGGTAACGGGGAAAAGATGCGACAAAATCCATAAACAAAACTGCGATTTGACGAACCACCGAAAAACTAACAGCTTGTTACGATGCCTACTCGGTTTTAGTGCTAGGTTGCCAGAAACCACACGTGCTCGAATGAATAATTTGAGCATGAAATATAACTTATGACAATTACACATGCAACTAGATAATGCGATTTGGGTAAGCATTAAGCTTATGTCAACTTCCAAATAAATTTGGAGTTTTCGGAACTCGAAGGGTAATGCAAGTTGGGCACCCAGTTAGGGACCTACGGATTTTATTTTTGGCTACTGATAATGACTATGGCAAAAAGCCGTTAAACAGAAGTATCTTCATAAATCGGCATGGTACTCTTCGGAATCCTTCCAAGAGGACTTAAGAGGAAATCACTGCTCTTCAATCCTAGCTTGAAAATGGAATATCCAACTCAAAATAGAAGGGTAGCATATTAACGGACTATTCTGAGCGGCGAAATAGTGATCCTTCGAAGACAGGCACCATATTTGTTGAATCCAACAGGGTAAAAGATGTGAGCATGATGGGCTTCAAACTGGCTTCCACGTCTGCTGTAGGTAGGGGTTGGAAGATCGAAAGAGATAGTCGGCCCATAACATGCCGACAAGGAAGCAGTGATATCAGCTGTATGGACCGCACTCACATCATAGCCAATCAGGCACCCTAATGATCGCAAGTTGAGTTTGACCTTAGTTGACCTGCGACAGGTGACCGGGTCCGACCGACACCCGATTCCCTCCAGTCACACCATACAGACAATGAAGCCGTAAGTACGCACACACACAAACAACACTGATGCATCCATTGGTTTTTAACCACGATTAATCTGATTGTAAAACTTGTCCTGAGAAATGCTACCCAAAGTAACCAAAACGTCAGCAAAATTATACTCCCAACCGACAACGCTGTTCTGATATTAAAAATACTCACAATGAGCCTGGAAAATAGCGCACCGATTTTCCCATACAATCCGAAATCCGTTCGGACCCGATATTTTCAATTATTAGCATGTTTTATTTCACTAGTTTTGTTTCTGTACTATCACAAAGGACAGGTACTGAACTCAGGTTTTTAATTGTCAAACCAACAGCGATAGTTCTCTTCAAATCAGTGCCACGCATTGTGATCTGGCATATTACTTTGGTTTAAGTATAAACAGCGCGCGCAGCACCCGATCGTTATACATGAACTATCTTTATGTTACTTTTATTTTCCGCCTTTCGTGAGAAACAAATATCAGACTTTTTGAATGATACGACCAAAACTTCTACTCTGCTTCATCCAAGTAGAAGTTTTCGATTACCATGTTCCACATCTCACTGGCTCTACAATTCTCTTGCTGCTATTTGTAGATTGTCTATCAAGAGTTTAGACTTATTAACAGATCGATCAAAAACCACTCACAGTGCATATGATGGACAATTACTGATACTTCCTTTACGAGGACCTCAATAGCATCTTCCTGCAATCATTTATTTTTGGTCATACTAACAGTCAGAGATTAACAGTTTCTATTATTGGCCTAAAAACGACTTAGGGGAACCTTTCCTTGCTGGATTGTAAAGATTTTATAGTTCCCTGATTAGAGCTGAGATACCATCTGAAGAGATAATGAGCACACTCTGAAATACCCATAATTGTATTTTTCATTTCCCTCATTTTGGATGACCGTTTTTCAGTAAAATCTCCAATGCAAATGCAGCAAGAAGTGTTAAACTTACTTAAAAACGTTCGAATACAATGCTACCAAAACGCAACGTACCAATGAGATCCACCGGAACAGATTTCTTCTGTAACGCCCACGAGAAAATTTGATCCATTGATTTATAGTCCTCCGCAGTAATATGGTCACTAAAACAGAAACAACCATAAGACAATTTGAATGAACTGCGACCATCAGACATGGGTGTGGGTAGACGATCGAATTAATACCAATCTGACTAGAATTAAATTTCTAAACGGGGAAAGAAGTGAGGTTAGTTTATAAAAAAATTTCTAGAAATCCAGCATCAATAAACAATGGCAATCAATGAGTCGCTACTGTTCTTCGGTAATTTTTCGGATGTTTTCATGCGGCGTCAGGCAATTGCAGTGAGAAATCGCTTGTACCCCACATATAGAATGTTAAAATTTACACTGGTTAGGTACCACGTCAGAACACAAAACATTTCGCAAAGGATAGAGATCCGAGCCGTGGTATGGATTTATGTGAAGCATACCCTGGGCTCAAGCGTGCTTCCACCTGATGTATGTCAAATAAAAATAAAACCAGTCTACTCAGAATAACATGTTCAATAACTTTTACTGGTGTGAAACACGGAAGTACTTTCGGACACTGCCGTTTCCTTATACTAAGCTCTTTCAGGGAATCAAGGGAATACCTCCCTCAGCACAACGACGAAAATGTCCCTATCCCCTATGGATTCTTTTTTGATCTGTTAATTTTCTAATTTTCGTGTGAGCGTGAACAAGTTGGATGAGAAAAGGAAGGATGGACAGTTATTTCCAAGAGGTCTCTTCTAAAAATGCCCATACTGTAAGCGGTTTTCAGGTCATCAACAAAATTAACGGGTTGCCATATTGAGGCACTCTACATTTTTAAATGCTGTGCAAGATATGCACATGCTCTGTTTTAATGTTCGTGATCAACCATCATTCGCTTCCAGTTAACGCAAAATACCCTAGCGAGCAAACAACTACCTTAAGCTGGTGCATATAGGTGCAGTTGTGGACAGAAAACTCGATAAAACGTTTCTGTTGAACAGGCGGGTTTGCTGTCTTATATGAATGCAACCTAGGAAAGACCCTAAGACATTTCCCAAAACGTCTGCGGAATTTTCACGCGTTAGTAGGAATACGTTTCCTCATCCAAAGATGCGCTTATCAAAATCATCTGTTTCACTGTCCTTATCACAGTCTGCAAAAAGACATAACAAGGAAGATCAATGAAAGAATTCATAACATGCCGAAACTTCATAACGCGAGAGTATAAAAAACCCACTATCACTAAAAAAATTTTTGGATGCATGAAAGTTCACAAGGCGAGTATCATAAAAAATATGTGTATTTATATCTATATACATAGACAAATCACAGTAGTGCTTCTTCTGCAGATTCTTCGACGAAAAGCTTCCATGCACATTCCTGACGCCACAAATTCCATTCTGGTCAGATATACCAATTCCGGGTGTACAAGTATAAGGATGTTTCGATAAGAGAGTATCGGGTATGCATACCTAAGGAGAGACAATAACCGCGAAACCGGTCGTGTGTTCTCGCACAAATATTCTTCACTCATCCAGATACTACTTACTACTTGTATATACACATATATACATTCCGGGAGATTCTGCCTTATCCATGCCACATGGCTTCACTCCACTTTCCAGTTCGACTTCTACATCCTGGAGACCTCCTAAAGCATGTTCCATCAACTCGGCCATGACCTAGTTGACTCGGAGTGGAGAGATGGGACACCCTTGTCGAACTCCACCAGTCGTTTCGTACAAAGTTGATACCCTCACGCGACCATTGGTATGCAGGTACAATGCTCACACGAAGCTCACGAACTCCGTTGGCATACCCTTCCATTGGAGAGCACTGAATAGCGCCATCCGGTCTACTGAATCGAACGGGTCTTCTAAGTAGAGAAAAGCTACGATCGCAGGGCGCCTGTGTGGCGCGTTTCCAGCAACAACAACCGAAAAACATAGTCTATGCAACCTGGATCTGGACGAAATCCGGCCTGTTGTTCGCGGATATTACTCTCGCGAATCGGTGTCAAACGGCGCAGCATTATCGAAACTAACACCTCAGTAACTATCGGAGGTAAACTAATCCCACATGGATTGCTACAGTTACTCCGTGTGCCCTTCTTGAAGATAAGTTCAATCAGTGACTCACCACACAACGACGGAATACGTTCCTTGTTCCAAATATCACAAAGCGAGATGGTAAGTGATTTCATCAGAGCTTCTCCACCCGATTTGAGAAGAACGGGAGGGAGCTCGTCGGGACCCGCAGCATTTTGCCTCCTCAGCGTTCCACTTACACTTCCGTTCGGGGTCAGGAGACACCTTCCTGGAATTCGCAGACGTGGTCGCTGGATTAACTACATTAACGTGCGGTCAGCCAAAGTGCTCCTTCTGTCCAACCGTCGAGTATTTGCTATCTAACATGAGTAAGCTCTTCATTTCTATCGCACTCAACTTCACTAACCGAAGTTCGCCGCCCACTGCTGTTGCGTGTAAGCTAAGTAACCTTTGACTATGACCTGAAGGGACTGCTAATTCCATCTCTTCGGCTACCTTTACCCACCAGTTTTCATGGTCATCCTTACGGCATATCGCCAATCAACGCTGCAGTTGCCCCTTCGTCTTAATCACCTCCATACTGTTAAGGTTAGCCACTATTGGGAGAACCAGTATCTCTGATGGACAGCGGATCTTCCGCTATATCTCATTCACTCTTCCCGATACCGTGTGGTTGTAACCAAGCCAGAGCGTGCTAGTGCAGATTAGTGTTTGTTAAACCGGAACTGAGTTGTTGGGAGGGTTTTTGTTTAGCTCTTAGATTAGGCATAGGTCACTGGGCCAAAAAGCCGAATCAACTGAATGGGTACAGGATTCAAATTGATTGGAGCGTGTCACGGATGTCCGCCGACCGACTTTGTCGATTTACGTTGTCCTGAGACAGGTATTGGTTGGATGGTGGATCAATGTGGTCAAATCATGACATTCCGGATAGGTGTGAAAAAGAACCAGTGGACTGTCCCGAGTTAGTGGAACTAGCTTACTGAGTTGGAATCGACGAGGTCTCTGAAAGCGACGTTTGGAAACACTAGGCGATATGGACATGCATTGTGGCTAGTGATGTTTATACATTCCAAGTGTTTTTGGTTCTCCGTGATGGTTCTGAATTAAGATATTACAGTTGTTCTCTTAAATTCGATTATTCTAGGTAGTAATGAACACCAACGCAATTTGCTGCCACGTTACTGGTTGAAAAAGCTGCACTGCTCTGAGCTGAATCTGTAAATACAAAATAACCAAGGATTCATACTTCGGGAAATGGTTGATTTCCTCAGTCGAGAGGTGCCAATGTTGGTAAATTTGTTTAAACTTGCTAAAACGCCCATGTTCTTGGTTGTTACTTAATTTGCTTTTATTGACTTGATAAAATTGTTTGCTTGGGACACTGCTGTTTTGTGATTGGACTTTAGCCGTATTCGTATATCTAATCGTAAAATCACTTCCAGTTCAACTTTTTGACTGCTCTCGTTACAACTCGTCGCTTGTCTAGGTGTTCCAAGTCAAGTTGGTAATGGGCTCGGCTCCGGCTCCTTCGCACCCGTGGGGTATGTCAGCCGATAACCAGGTCGTTGCGGAATTACTATCCAACGGTTTCCCATTGGGTCCAGCCTTATTCTGAACCCAGTGTAGTGCAACCAAAATTTATCAGATCCGATCAATGTTTAGTTACTGTGAACATGGTATCAAAGTTTGAGTTGAGGCTACGAGTTGGTATCAAAAGCGCAAAGCCGGCTTGTTTCGGTACGATCAGGTCTGAGGAACAGGACCGTCGGACAAGCAAGTGGGCACTTAGGTAAGTGACAGGCGGGTTTAAGACCTAAACGACTGCAAGCCGGGAAGTAAGGTGGAAAATGAACCACTTGCTCTAACACTGAAATAAAATAAAAGCAGTCTAGTTTTCGAGATACGTTCATGGGCTATCAGGGGCGGCGTTCGAAATGAAGATCGAAAAAGAAACAATGTGACCGAGAGAAGAGGGAAAATAGGACAATGAGCTCTATTTTGTGTGTACTGATATAAACGGACTGACTAGGACAAGTAAACATAGCAGTTGTGTAGGCCAGCCGGATGCTATTGTAATCGCTCTCGCTTTATTAGACGTGGCGTTATTGAACGAGAATCGAGACGACCGACCGAAGCCGCTTGAGTTGACGACAGTGATAAACGAGAATATGAGACATAAGGTACCTGGGAATCTTCCATCTGTACTATGCCACTTGAAGTCTAATTTTATGTGTTCATACTTATGCCGATTGGACGACATAAAATTGATGCCACTCGAAACAATATATATATATATATATATATCAATCAATTCGGAGTGCACAAGTATGTGGATGTTTGGACAAGAGAGCATCGGGTACGCATACCTGACGAGCGACAATAACCGCGAAACTGGTCGTGTGCTCCCGGGCTAATTTTGTTTACGCATCCAGATACTACTTCCTGCTTACATATATATATATATATATATATTACATATATGTAGAAGCAGGAAGTAGTATCTGGATGCGTAAACAAAATTAGCCCGGGAGCACACGACCAGTTTCGCGGTTATTGTCGCTCGTCAGGTATGCGTACACGATGCTCTCTTGTCCAAAAATCCACATACTTGTGCACTCCGAATTGATTGATATATATATATATATATATATTGTTTCGAGTGGCATCAATTTTATGTCGTCCAATCGGCATAAGTATGAACACATAAAATTAGACTTCAAGTGGCATAGTACAGATGGAAGATTCCCAGGTACCTTATGTCTCATATTCTCGTTTATCACTGTCGTCAACTCAAGCGGCTTCGGTCGGTCGTCTCGATTCTCGTTCAATAACGCCACGTCTAATAAAGCGAGAGCGATTACAATAGCATCCGGCTGGCCTACACAACTGCTATGTTTACTTGTCCTAGTCAGTCCGTTTATATCAGTACACACAAAATAGAGCTCATTGTCCTATTTTCCCTCTTCTCTCGGTCACATTGTTTCTTTTTCGATCTTCATTTCGAACGCCGCCCCTGATAGCCCATGAACGTATCTCGAAAACTAGACTGCTTTTATTTTATTTCAGTGTTAGAGCAAGTGGTTCATTTTCCACCTTACTTCCCGGCTTGCAGTCGTTTAGGTCTTAAACCCGCCTGTCACTTACCTAAGTGCCCACTTGCTTGTCCGACGGTCCTGTTCCTCAGACCTGATCGTACCGAAACAAGCCGGCTTTGCGCTTTTGATACCAACTCGTAGCCTCAACTCAAACTTTGATACCATGTTCACAGTAACTAAACATTGATCGGATCTGATAAATTTTGGTTGCACTACACTGGGTTCAGAATAAGGCTGGACCCAATGGGAAACCGTTGGATAGTAATTCCGCAACGACCTGGTTATCGGCTGACATACCCCACGGGTGCGAAGGAGCCGGAGCCGAGCCCATTACCAACTTGACTTGGAACACCTAGACAAGCGACGAGTTGTAACGAGAGCAGTCAAAAAGTTGAACTGGAAGTGATTTTACGATTAGATATACGAATACGGCTAAAGTCCAATCACAAAACAGCAGTGTCCCAAGCAAACAATTTTATCAAGTCAATAAAAGCAAATTAAGTAACAACCAAGAACATGGGCGTTTTAGCAAGTTTAAACAAATTTACCAACATTGGCACCTCTCGACTGAGGAAATCAACCATTTCCCGAAGTATGAATCCTTGGTTATTTTGTATTTACAGATTCAGCTCAGAGCAGTGCAGCTTTTTCAACCAGTAACGTGGCAGCAAATTGCGTTGGTGTTCATTACTACCTAGAATAATCGAATTTAAGAGAACAACTGTAATATCTTAATTCAGAACCATCACGGAGAACC
>LUCM01009248.1:0-33094 GCA_008360955.1 Fasciolopsis buskii
TCTGGATGCGTAAACAAAATTTGCCCGGGAGCACACGACCGGTTTGGCGGTTATTGTCGCTCGTCAGGTATGCGTACCCGATGCTCTCTTCTCCCGCACACTTCTCACATCTCTTTGTGAGCTACATATTTACATAAGATCCAAGTTAGACTAGTGGTGGTTTGTTCCCATCCTGTGCACGCCTGATTTAGTTTTCGTTTACTGCTCCCGTTGAAATTTATCCGACACAGGTTACTGTCATTGAGAAATGCTTCTTTTTAAACCTATCTCGGCATTTCTGATTAGTTCGTACTGGAATTTTTGGCTTAGGACAAATAGGCTTTTTCTCGGTGAAGTGTTTGAGCTGGAGCTCTGTGTGCGCTGGGGAAAAGGCACTACTGACATGTTCACGAGAATAGCGCTTGAGTCTGGTGAGTTTCGAGTATAGGATACACTAGATGACCGTAAGTTTGTGCGTAGAATTTGTGGCTTAAGGGACAGGCAATCAGCGATAGAAACGTCAGTCTCACGCACCGCATACATATATTTATAAGCTAAATATCACTGCTTCCAAATCAAATTTTCATAAGGTGAATTGGAATGCCCTGGCTCTTAGCAAGATAGCCCGGTGGTTACTCTCTCTGTCCAACAAAAACCGTGATTGGAAATGTACAGTACTGGGTCACACAGTTTCGTTGACATCACAAAGGTACAACCCGAAGTAGTTTCTGTTGCTCTGTTTTGCCGATTTGGTGTTGATCATTTGCTTTTGGTGAAGGGCTGTCGGCAGTGGATTTTTCTCAATTGATTTGGCCATTTTGTGACGAAACTTAGGATGCCAGTGCAATTGGATTGCTACTAGATAGTTAGTTCATGAGACCATGAATCGGACTCTCAGCCATGCGAGGTTGACTTAAGGGCGTATGTTTTCTTTAAAACCTTTAACAGCTTAAATAACGACGTTCTTAAATGACCATCCAGCTTGCTTATCGTAAAGGGTTGGGTAACATTTGCGTTTGATTATGAATGGCACTGTTAAATAAACAATTTCAATGTTCAAAGTCAAAATTGGTCAATATTTCGGTCAAAGCGATTCAACTGATTTTTGCGATTACAAAATGTTTTAGGCCTTCCTAGACAAGATTAGTAACAACAGCAAAGTTCGTAACATTCAACAGAATAATTTACCAACAAAGGGCAGGGAATTGTGGATTACTCTTCACTGAGTTACATTTTAATGTCTCCAGCAACAGGAAAGTCAGGTTTCAGGACTGATTTGCGTTCAGCAGAAGCTGCAATCAAGAAAAAACTTTTAAATTAGAAATTTCAAAGTAAGTTTATTTCTGAGGCTCAATTTCGAGCTACGGTTTTAGACTATTTCCTGAAGCTGAGAATTCCTCCACTGCCAGTCAAATTGGGAAACCCACAATATCATAGCACTGATAATATCATCTCGGCTGGTGATGCAACTTGTGTGATTTGGACACTCCGCGTCAGCGGGTGGCGAGGTGAAAAACCAAAAATTTGGATTTGTATCACTTTTGTTTCTCCCAGATTTGGCTAACCTTTTCGATAGCAAGCAGTAAGCTTCGAGGTTGCCTGGTGAGCAAAAGGCTAGAAAAGTAATCCGTATTTCATTTTGTTCACTACATGTGTATCTCAACGGGGCGGATTGGATCCCAGCTAAGGAGAACAAAGGTGAGATATAATCATGGCAATCTGACATATTTTCTGCTAAAAATGCAACAAGATAACGGTGGTGATCGATAAGCTGGCCGCTGACTATCAGTAATTTTTGGTCATTTTGATGTGGTCACCAGCTCCTTAAGTATGAAAGTGCTTTTATTTCGTACTTCAAGAAGCTTTAGGATTTCTTATTTACTATGAACTGGTTAGGTACCTTAATAACCCATTAATTTGGGACAAAATATTTTGGATCGGGTTAAGATTTGGGGCGTCGTGTGATTCTGTAAGGATCATACTGTCCAGCAAAGTGTGCCTCAACTTCATATCTGTTGACACTTGGAGCATTTATTTAGCTGCATCTGGACAACGATGCAAGAAAAATTCGGTGATAATTTCCATCAAGAGTAGAAGAAAGTACTTCTGTCGTAAAATTCTAAGATGAATTGCAGTTCTTCTGTAGTCACTTTAGGATAGGATTGATTTCTTCCATGAAAAACACGAAATTGGCATAATTAATTCATTGAGTAAAATGTAAATGATAGCCTGGTTTAGCTGAAAACACTGTAAAGGCTTAAAGACGAAATTTTAAATTGACCGATGTTTTCAAACTAGTTCATTGTCTCGAATATTGTAATACCAAAATCTTTCGCTGTTTCTGGGTCACTGCTTAACTATCATGATAATACGCGATTAAGAAAGCGCGCTTACATGACCTTGATGCAAGTTCAACTTTGATGCAAATCGAGGCCGCCAAGCTAAACTAGGATAAATGGTGTGTCCTGTACAAAAAAGTCTACGAAGTTTTCATGCTCTAGTAGAATTTCATTTATGTTCAGACGCTTCTACCTAGACAGTCAGAGTGACGCATCTTTAACTGGTCTTATTAAAGACTGAAAGCAAATTCAGTAAGAACAAACCTATAAATAAATTCGTGGTGCTTGCTGATGCTTCTTAATGCCTTGCAAGAATTACAAGCCTGAAAATATTAATAGAGGTTATTTTTGAACCTAATCGGCCGTAATCATATATATATATATGTATATCTATATGCTGATGTACATATATATATGCACGAATATGTGAATAAATAGATAGACAAATGAATGAATAAAGGCATATGCGTGTGTGCCTCCAAGACGTGAATGTATCCATAATTTGTGATGGAACTTTTGACTGAACAAATGCGGAAATCGATCAAACTATATAATTGATATGATGCCTATTTAATCTGCCAATGTGATGGTAAAATGGTAGAAAATCTATTACTGCAAATTTGTTAAGTAACTACTGACTTGAATTTGATTTATATTCTTATCAAAATAGTCTTAGTTGAACGCTTAGAACAACGTCATGTGTGATGATTTTCATACACAAGTCGTTAATGCCGCGTGAAGAACCCATTCATTCTCGTAACCAATACAAAGCACTCAATTTCTCATGCCTACATTTTTTCAGTAAATACTGCAATGGGACCCTTGGTCTGCTCAAATAGCTACGCGCAGCAGCTTAATCAGTAAACCACGAAAAATCTCTGTCGAAATGACGATCTACAAATACTACCCAATTGGTTCGTGGTGAAATGTCAGAGCCGGAAATAGGCATTTCACAGGCTTCAAATAATTTCCTCATTTTATTCTTCCCCTCGGTTTGTTGCTTCCATTTCCAAACTATCATATTTTAGAACTATAAAAGAAAATCTATATCATCCAGCTCATGACCTTTGCTTTAGAAATCTAAAAGATTGTCAATATACCGTGAGATTACGAGAAAATAGTTGCATGTAACATAAAGCCTGTCCGCCGCCGTGCCTCTTTAGGCGTGCCTGATATTTGTTGCATTTGCTGGGCTTAAGTAAGAAAACTGGTTTCTTTACGAAAATGGCCTTCATGCTTTGATGTTTTATTCGCATAACCCCACTTACTCTAACATTAGAAACCGTGAAAACGCGCAGCTTGGCATGAACCATACTTTGTCACGCACCGAAACCGTACTCATAGCGTTGCTTAAACCAACGCCAACCAAGTAAAATAAAATGAGACAAAAAGGTAACCACGTAAGGTCAGCCTTACATACATAGTCCTTAACTATGAAATCCCTTGTTTGCGGGCCAAGGACAGTCAACTGAGTAGCAGCGGATTAATCAGTTGCTGCATATGAACCCCAATGACCGAAGCTAATGTCGTTCGCTTACTAATTCCTCCCGGGCATTGCCTCATGAAACACGAGTATTGGATACGGTTAATAAATCGAATTGGGGCAAAGAGAACCAGTCGCACTAACTTTTCCACAATTTTTGCCATGTTTGGACATGTTTTCCGGCGTTGCTGATTCGAAAAATAAATCCAACCACTTTTTCTTATTATTACTGGGTCAAACACACCCTGTTGCTCAGCTTTGTAGATAGTGTTCTTGCATGCCGAACGAAAGTGAGCAAATATTTGGTTCACCACTTGAATTTTAAAACTTGCAATGCGTAATTTCTAATGCCACTTCAGTTTTGTTTTCATTCTGCTTGATAGAATGCCATGTCTTTGTCTCTCGTTGTTTCTGTTCCAGGTGAACTGATAAACAAAAGCGGAATTACATAGGGACTGTTTCCTGCCGTCAGTTTCGCTCTTTTGTTTTCAAAAAGCTGCCCTAATTTATTACTCGGTGCAGTAAACATTTTGAAAAATCAATTCAAGTTGTTCCGTTTATCTTTACAGTTATATGTCCAGGTTTGGCTGTTAGTGTTCACAGATTCAAAACGGAATTGACTAGTGCTGAAAAAGATAAAAAACGGCAGATCAAAGTGAGTGGTTTATCATCTTAGAAAAATGGAAGCAAAGTGGACGTTTATGCTCACATGTAGGTCGGATGGATTGTGTACCGGTCGACGGAGTCATTTCATCAAACAGAACTGATGTCCAACTCAGACTTGGTGATCATGAAAATAGCGCAGTATGATAGTTTTACTCTGAGAGCAGGAACTGAGTTGAGACAAATGTACAGGGGCTCATTTGAAGTCTATGTATTTTTCATCGGTTACAGCCAAACGCCTTGGTTCGCTGCAATCGGGAGGGTTTTTTATGATCAGGTGCCTTCAAAATATTAGGAAGAAAATAAGCTTTCGTTTAATTTGTCCAATCATAATTCAATTCGCTTTGCAGTACCAGCCTCCAGTACAGGGCGTTGCACCTGAGGATAACCGCTATACGATGCATTTCCCAAGTCTGTCCAAGTACGTCCTCCACGATCTTGGATTTTGATGCGTATCTGGACGAATATGAGCCCAATTAGATCGAGCAAAATGTCTCTGAATGGTAATGATTCTTAATCGCTTGTTATGCATGGATGAATCAGTCTGAATCCATGTGCGCCACCTTAGTTGCCTAAGTCACTGTGAATTTAGGAAAACTCCAATCGGTTCACAACGTTAGTCTCTACTGAAACCTCACCCAATGGATATTTGTATACAATAACCATAGCAGCATCTTGCAACCCCTTCCTTATTTGTTAGAAAAGATGACTAATTCCTATTAACCGCATTCTGATGAATAATTTTCTGCAAAATCTTGAATCCTGCTCCCAGCATTCATACGGCAGCCAACGTTCTCAGGCCATGTTCAAAGACTTCGCTCTACTGAGTTTACCTGGACAGAAGATCATCTGCCGGGGTAAGTTGATTCCGGTGTGCCAGAGGCCTTCAGCCGTGAAAGGTAGTAACCAGTAGGTGTTATATCCTGTAATTTTGGTTTTGAAACAACTGTTATTTACCAACAAAGCGTGCTACCAGAGGCTTTAAACACAGTCGTTCCTCCCCGGCTTGCGTTTCAGTTCGGTGGCGGGGGATGTATGCGAATATGGTTACATATAAACCGCCCACTATGTCGTGACTGATGACGTTGGATTTGCAGAACAAAACAGAAAGGTAGATGAAACACAATAGTAGAACAGTTAGACGGTGTCCTGTTAGCCGAAAACTGCCGGAAAATTTGCCAATTATATATTATTTACTTCTTGATCAGAGGAGAAGGCCAGAAAACTGGAAAGTGTTAAGTTGACTGTCCATAACTCCTATCTCACTGGGAGGTAACATGCAGTGCTTATTTTGAGGTTCACTTTCAATGGTAAAGGGTACAAATGCAATAGCAACGTCTTCAAACAGAAGGACATATAAATGGTAAAAAACTCAATAATAGGTACATTAGCCAGAAGCGTTGCAAAATGAGACCCCTGGGAGTTACTACTCAGTCATAATACTGAATGAGCAAATGTTCTTTTGCCTAAGAAAATGTGATGTCCCAAGCATCTGTCTCCCCGACTACAGGACAAACACACGAAAGGATTCAAATCGCCAGACCTTATTATCATATCACAAGTCTTATATCTGCAATTAATTTGAAGAGAAATTAGCGCTACCCTTTCCTAAGTGATAACAACCACTTTACAAACCGCAACATTCAGTATACAGAGGGTAATCTTTGATTCGTTTTTTTCGGGCTTCATCAAATAGTATTCACTTGAGTAAAACAATCGTTTAAAAAATCCCTCACAGATATACTGAAAACAACATCAACATGGAGAGCAAGCTGGTTTTAAATTATTGGAACTTATGCATATGCATATCATTAAATATAGTTGAGAATGAATCTGGGATTTGTCGGTCTTTTCCTGTGGAACTAGGCATGTAGGCCTCAAGACCAGGCATTTGTGCAGTGGCATCCGCCAAAACCACCCGGATTGGCTGAAAGCAGGAAATGTTAAGCTAATTTGTAGCGCACTGTGTCCACACCTTGTCGGGTGAAATCAGTCAGTGAATGTGACAAATGATCTCCGCACTATGTACAAGGTTAGGAGCAGACATTCAAGAACCGCTAACCTACACACCCTAAACATACCTGAAGTCGTATGTATCCGTTTGCAGAATTCTCCTCTATGGGCTCGGAAACAATTTGATGAGAAGCTCAATCTGCCCTGGCCAACTTGCCGTTCTCAAATAAGCGGCTTACAAACTGATCATGTGACATATTGACCACACATTCTTAGACTTTTGATCTGGCGTGACTGCAAACCGACAAATCCCAGATCCACTTTCAACCAGATTTAGTCTTATGCATTAGCATGAGTATAAAAAACAAAAGAAACATTTTATTTAATCAGATTCCGAATCAGAGTCCTACAATGATGTGAAGCTGAGACAAGTCACACGCGGCAAATTTCAAGGTTTATATGCACTTGTTGGCAATTATTTGTGAAGTGAGTGTGTTAAATGCACCAGGAAACGATAAAATGTTTATTTGAATTTAGCAATTAGTGCACCATGCATAACATGCTAACATGTCGTTGTTCTCTGGGAAAAAAGTGGGTCGGACTACAATAATTTTCCAATGCGGGGAATGCTTTTGCTCGTTAATTATCAGCTAAAGGTTCTCAAAATCAGGGGCAGCAGAATACCGAACATTCATGGTAAAATGCTGAACAGCAATTTGGTAAGTTTGCGCCTTAAGTTAGCCAAGTTAGGTGGTTTATACTCTCCTGTTTTGACCAAATTGAACAAGAATGTTTTTTTGGTAAGGATTTCATTGGTACTGTAGGGGGCACAAAACAGGATGAAACCATAGGGGTGATCCTCCGTTTATCACGAAGATCTCAGATGGTTGTTGTCTACTGCAGGTTACCAAGAGCTCACTTGTTATGTACCTTTTCATATCGCATGTTTTAAGTGTAAATGAGAAAACTTTCATTATTCACCCGTTTATCGCGAACCGGTTCCATCGCCAAACAGGTAAAAACTCGTTTCCATTATCTCTGGTAAGGATGCCATGGCTAAGGCTGAACAAATCTTCTACTGAAAAAACATGCTGTGTTTGTAGGACTGTTGTGTGGCTACCACCGGTTACCTTAGTTTTTCAATTGTCTAGCGTACTTTAGTTGTTACCTCTAAATCCTAAATAACAGTTAGTTTTATTATGAAACAGGGTTACTCACCCAGGTTGACTTCTTTACCGCTTGTCCAGTAAACATTCCACAGGCTGTAGGAATACTGACGTCGGTTGTCATTCCTTTCTTTCTGCTCAGCCTAATGCGTTATTTTTGTGCTAGCTGAACCGGAATTCGCATCGCGATTGGACGCCATCAGGTTATCGTGGTATTATTCTGATTTTAATTTCGCACATTCCCAACCATCCATTGGTTTCGTTAGCAATTGGGGTTATTCTTGAAATGGTTGGTTGTCCCAAGTTCAGTGCTTACTAAAGGAACCGCCTGTTTCCGTTAAGGGTGTGCGTAGACGTGTGCAGTATCACTCATCGCAATTTTAGATTTCATAAGTGCAAGTGAATTTTATTTCGCAGATTCCTTTGTGACTAACTCCTGCGAGAGAATAAGGCGGTTTCTTGAATGTCTCTGATTACAGGCACCTATATGCTTCTTTCTGGGGAAAGTTCTTCGCATTGCGAAGTCCTAATGCTGCACCGCTGGCATAACCCAAATAGGCTAACTAAAGGTAGAGAGGGTCAACGCCCACGTTGCCGGTGAGGCCCAAGTATTCGGTTTTTTATCAAGATGGCATTTCCAGTCTAAGCTAGGCGACGACTATATACATCTCTCCACTGATTCCGTTTGTGGCCGGCGGATAAAAGGACCGAGCCACTGTAGGCTAAGTCAATGTGTAAGCGAAAAAAAATCGTTCTTATTTCGCAGTGTTGACCCACATCAATAAATGAGATGTGACTGTAACATTCAAGTTTTGGGACTATAGCTGAGCCACAGTGGTCGAAGCCTTCCAGCGACCCGATTTTGTTCTGGGCAGATGACATCTCGGTAGATGCACCGTTGGGTGTGGGGGATTATTTCATTGCGATGTGATATTGTTCGTCTAAGTCCAATAAGGGCGCTAACTGAACGATCCACAAGTATTTTTCTTAGGCCAAATGACTTGATTCAGCGATAAAACGTAGATGCATGATGTAATGCATTTGCCCCAAATTTTGCCTTTGGTCTCGAACCTGGTGGCTTTTGTCTTGGAATTTCGTGAAGAGCACCGTACCAATCACCATGGCCTCAAACACATTTCGCTCTAATGCCGGCTTTAGAGTTATGCAATCATCCTTGAGAATACCGGTATATCCGGGGAATCAGAAGCTTGTCACCCAAAAATCTTTGCCAATTTTTGTCCCTCGACAGCTGCTGAGTGCGTAAAACATTGCAAGGTCAGCGGCCTAATTGAATAACACTCGTGATATTGGGTGGACTTGGTGGACTCCAGAGTCGAGTGATACGTCCTCCCCGTAAGCTTAAACATGTGCATCCGGTATTCAAGTGGACGGTTTAGAGGGCTCGATTTGCTTCTTACCATAACCTATAATGACCGCGTGTCAGCACAGCATCCAGTATAGCATGGCGCACTGCCTCAACCTATAACAGTTTCTGGAACCCTTAGTACCCGAGAGACCTGGTCAATGTACATTTATTCTTGATGAAGGTCCCATTGAATGAGACGAAGTTTTGATCATTCATAAAGGAGTTAATTAGCCAAACTGTGTAGAGGATTGGATATATCTGGTTTGGGGTGACATCCTGATATCCTTAAATTAAAATCGCAACTCAGCATGAAGTTCTTTTATGTAACGAGAAGACTACGAATTTCAGACCAGCCATAATATAAGGAAGAACTTGAACATAATGACTATGTTGATTAATAATTCTGAATTTTCCAAATGACTGTGGTTTCGTAAAATTTCACTTCCCACTGACTTGGTTGGCGAAGGTTGCAGCCTGGCCGATCGTCAGCATTCGCTTTCGTTGCATCGTATTCACTTACAGGGATTCCTCAAGTGATTTGTTATGAATGAGATCATGTTCATCCAAAAACCAACTTGTTGCCTTTTTGTCATGATAAAAGCAGGCCTAGTCGGCTCGTAAATTTGAAGGTAGGAACAAGGACACCAAACCAGATGCACTTGGTATACCACAATCCGCTCAACCGATTTTCGGCTACATACCTCCGTAAATGCCTCAATCGACATTATGCTTTTAAAACTTGTTTGACCCATGCTACGCAGTGTTACGAACCACTCACCACCGTGCACCAACTTCCCTTCAATTATTTTGATAAGTTCAGTTTGTAAGCGTGTCATTTTCTACCCGGGTGGTTAATATTTGGTTTCACGTATTCCACCGAATGCATTCATCTTTTGTGTTTGCGCTAACAATAGATTAGTTGCCCGTGTTTTTTCTGACCAGTCTCCACCCGTGTCAGGTTTTGCGTTCCCATTCCTCGGTGAACTGTTATAGAGTCATTCACTCTGACTGTCCCAGTTCGCTCTCTACAGCGCTTCTTCTGCTCGGACCAGCAACTGAAGGCGAAGGTTTTCGGACCAAATTCTACGGAAAATCAGATCATTTATGCTCAATTAAAAAACCAGGGTAAATCAATCAGCCGATAAATCAAGTCAGGCTAGCTCACGTCTGAAACAGTAGACCACACATAATATGAAGTAAACGTTCACTTTTAGAGAATAATTACCAAATTAGGAAATGGCATACTTAGGTTGAATGAAAGTAGTCAAGCTGCCAAAGTCGTGCTGTCTGTACCTGAACGTCTCGATTTCGAGCTCCTTTATCGCTGATCAACTTATTTACTTGTCAGCCTTCCGTTGATGGCTACCCATTTCCTGAAAATAAGGTAAGTTTTTTTTCACTGATAAAGGAAATAATAGATGGATAAAAGATATTAGACGGTATCTTAAATACTTCCTAAATTGTACAGAAACAAACTACAGATTTGATGTTTTCTTCATACTCTCTGATGGAAGGACGAAAACGCATTCTATTAGATGATTCGATAAATCCAAAAACAAGGAGCATATTGCAGGTTTTCCGTCATTCAGCGTCCACTGACTATCGCTTAGTAGACTCTGACGAGTTAAAGGTGCTATGATATGGGCTGTTAAATGATTGTCAGTGCTGCTTGATAGAAAATCTACACATATATATATAGTAAAATCCTTAGGTGTCTGCGCGTTACATGAATTCGCTTGTAGAAAATGTATCACCAGAGCCATGTAGGATAAAGATTAGGGGTGAATGGACACTTCTGTAAAGGTCTGGCGAAATGCGAGCAACCACATCTTCCTTCCATCTTTGCCTAATCACATGCCCCACCGCTTGATATTTTTTGAACTCTCATGTTTCTTTAACTAGGAGATTTTATCTATCGGAAAAAAAGCAAAACCGACTGCTGGTGTGACAAGGGAATCACTTCAAGAAAAGTCCACTTTCAACTCGTGAATCGAACAACCTGCGGTAGCTTGTTACGCATACATTATAATGCTAGTGGCAGGCCTGACGAATCAGCTTATAGGGTGAACCACGTGAGCATTGCTCAGACCAGCAAATTACCGATTTATACTCACTTCAATTCGAAACTGTTTTATTACTAAAACTTTGGAACTGACAGATCTAAACAATGATCTCCCATGGAAAGGATTCATAAGCTAACAAATGTCGGCATTTCAAAATCTACTCCAAAGTACAGAGAAATGACGGCCAGTCACTGCGAAGCACTCATTCGTATTGATCGTAGTCCAAACTTGTATTGCAAAATGTGAATCAGAGGATGAGAATAGGGTGACGGTTAATCACTGTAGATGGTGACAGTCAAATTTTAATAGGGATGTCCCAAAATGTGGATATGCCCTGACTTAATTGTATCGGGACTGTTGAAAAATGGACATCATAGCTTTGTTGAAATAACCAGATCCCGCCGAAATGCATGCAACATGCATCATGCGTCATTTCCTATTCAGTACGCAACAGCATAAAGTATAAAAGACTTAAGCTTGTGTTTCTATTATTCAACAGAAAGTGGCGAAGCTCCTTAGCATTCCACTGTAAGATTTGCCGTTATTGAGCCGGCGGATATGTAAGAAATCTAATCGATGTCATGTTTATACTGCTTTTTATGCATTAACAGACCGTTGGGGAGAATAAATTGAAACTTATTCGTGACAATTTGAGACACGCATTGCTTGAAACGAAACACTCTCAAGCACTTGCAATCCATGCGTTCCACCACCGTTCTTCAGTATTTTTATTCATTTTGATATTGTATCTCGCAACTTCTCAGGGGCGAAAAAGTTTTATAATTTCTGTTACAGAGACATTTCATTAAACTGCCAGATCAGAAAATCAAGTGCATCCCGGATAACTTCAAGCGTTAGTAAATGTTTCTTCATGTGAACCGCAGCTTACGGCTAAACGGCCTTTCATCTGCCTCACTTCAAGTGCGAAGAAAACTATCCTATCCAATATGATATATCTAGTAAATTCTGAGCTCCGTTTCTGGGAAACCGTCACTTACTTATAATGTCTTTATGGTCGAATTCGAGGACCGATTCGGTCACCATAGCGACAGATTTTCTCCTGTCCATGGTCTCTTTCTTTTTTCTGTAGTTGAAACTATTATGTTTTGTCTACATAATTGTGAACAAGACAGGCGGATATAAGAAATTTACGAGCGTTTGAGAGGAACGACCTTCTAGAAACGCCCTAGTGGCAAGCGTTTCAAAGATAGCCACTTTCTGTGGGTCCATTAACAAAGCTAATAGTCGCCAAATTAAAGAATTCAGGATTTCTTACAATTGTAGGAGATAGCTGCATTTCTTATGATATTATGCAAACAGTCAGTACTGTATATCCGCATCGGGACACGGATGCATGAAATGTGTTTCAGTGCATCTCATGACCAGAGAAAAGATGGACTGTCATAAAATTTTAATGGGGGCATAACCAACTGATGCTGTCTTTTAGAATTTATTTGATTTCTGTGATGAAAAGTGCGCATGACGCAGTTTTTCAATGTGATGTAACCAATGGCCTATATATTTTAAACGGTGATACATAACCATTCGTAAAAGTCAAGCCAAACAATAGTTATTAATGAGTCCCATTATCCCCTAGATTTCGGTACCAAAAGATTTGTGTTTTAGCTGACTTCCCTTCTGTTGCGATAAGAACCAGGAAGTTTGAAGCATCGCGCAAATAACCGTGAATTAAGTTCATATTTGACTTAGATCAAAATTCTTCCCAAATACAGATTCCTTAGTTTATGATCAATAATAAATACTAGACACCAGTAAACGAGAACTATTCTAATTGTTAAACAGTCAACGTCAGTCTATAATTACGAATATAATCAAAGGTTGAATATTCGATAAGATAAAATTTTTTTTTCCAAACACGCAAGCTGGCTAGTGTGCATGAAGTTAAATGAAGGTAAACCCTATAATTCTTTCTTTCTAATGAAATTCCATTTATCATATCCCAATGGGTTTGATTTGGTAATCGAGGTCATTCCCACTAAACGGGTCTCATTACAGCCTACAAACGGACAGTAGGAGAAATTTGTAAATACCTTCACTATTCCTGCAAACACTTCTTTATACCTAGTGTTAGGTGCCACAGCTTTCGCAGATCTAGCAAAGAAAATTTAGATAAACAAAGCAGTCGGCGACACTTACATATTTGGTATTAAAAAATATATTATGGGAACTGAGAAATATTATGACCTCATCAAAATGATGAAGGTGCTCATTGGCAAAATTATGTATTTTTCGTCTTTTGAAGCTGTGCGGAACAAAAGCGACAGTACGAGGGATTCATTTTTGCATATACATTTTGACTGCCTGGAATTTATGAACGGCAAAATAAATGACTGAACGTACATTGACCAAAGAAAGGCTGCAGACTAATCGACTGTCCGCTAAGCAGCCGTTTGCGACCACTAATGAGAGTACCAGGATGATTTCACAATTGTCTTCTGTGGATTCGACAAACATACGAAAATCTTTCCGAATTTCTGGGATGCAAGAATTAACCGGAACTTAGATGTGATAATTTTTAAGAGACAAACAACCGTGTTATTCGAAAATCCAGTTGTGATGTCCTTATGTCGTGAAACCACATGGTTCAATCTAGAGCGTTCAGTCGTATCTTCCTGAGCTAACTCAAATCCCTTTCCAGTGATTCATGGAGGAGAAAATCAAGATAGATTAAGACAGTCAAAAAATCGAACAGCTTAAAAATATACCACAAGACGTTTGACGTATCGGTTCTAGTCGCTTTTATTCAATTATCTTATCTGTACTCATACCACAATATGCAGCTTTTGACTTTGTTTATCAAAATCTTTTCCTAGTTGAAAACCCCAGTGAATATATCCGCCACACGCTAAAAATAAAGCTACGGTCAATCCAGCAGAATCTTCCTGTTTCAAGGCATCGTATGTTTTAGGACACTAGTCATAGTTGTGATGAAAACATGCCTGAATGAAGTCCTCTCGACTATCTTGCAAATTGGCTATTTCTCAAGCAAGCTGTGCTGGCTGGCTACATTGGTTTGTCAATATTAGCAGGTCCTTCACCTTCCAGAGGCAGTTTCTGGATTGGCAGGACGTTGATGTTGGTTGGCTAATTTCTCGTTTGATGAAAATAATTACAGATTGGTTACGTTTGACTTATGTGCATGAGTAGTAGAATTTAATTGAGCTTTTCCTTTTTTATTTCTAAGATCAACACTTCTGCGGAAACGCCTTACTGACTGCGCCAGTCAATAATCCGAGCGAAAACGCCAAATGAGAATGTCACTGGTTAACCTGTAGATCAATCGATCAGTGAATTTTGATCATGAAAGACCAATATACACGATTTGACTTCTGGCTAGTACGAGCTTGAGCCCGTTTTTTTACGTGTATTACCTGATAGATCAAATAAGTGTGCAGCGTAATGGATATGCTTCAAGCTGTCAGAACATAACACCGGGCGTTTTGACGAGTTGCTCATTCCTTTCTGGCTATTTAACTTAATGTCATTCATTTTCTATTATCACATCTGAGGGCCCACTTCACTTGAAAGACAAAATAGCCGTCCTTAGGTGGAATTTGCCTTGTCTGGTGGTTGCCTTGGCTACTTCGGCTTTCGTGTGGTGTTTTATGCACGACAAAAACCAAAATATTGATATTAGAGAAGTCACCAATGCACAATAAGATTGTGGGCTGTCCGTCCGAATGAGAGAGAGGCGTTCCTTAGCCAGCCCTAGAGCGCTTTTAGTGCCCCATGGAATGTTTTCCAAAACGCATTAGGTGGAAGAGTATTTCTTTTTGAAGAATTCGTTAGTTGTCCAAATTGAAATTTTGGGCTCATCGAGTACTTCTAAGTCAGTCAGCACTAATGACGTAATCGTTCTGTGGTCGAGGTGGCTTGATCTTAACTGCCTAATAGATAGTGGGCTTATCTCTAGTACTTATATTGATAGTTTTGCGGTAAAGGAAAAAGAAGAAAATAAGATAGGTTCATGTTTCCTGCTACAAAACAAGTACCATAGAACACATCGGGAAACAGCACGTTTCGACAAGGAATCTGTCTTGGAGTCACTGGTTCTCGTGCCCCTGTTCCAAAATTGGCCGGCCCGCCATACCAACGCCTAAACCTGGTCTACATTGCCCAAGGTCATAGAAGAAAATCGTGCACTTGCGGAAAGCCGGGCAATTAATCAGGCCCCAATTTGAGGTAGTCAGCGGGCTTGTTCCCGTGTGTGCTGTTGCAAAATGGCCGCAAGCAGTTTTGTAGCTCCCAGATTATTTTGGGGTAACCTGTAGGCAAATGTTTGATAAGACTTCCAGCAGGTAAAATTTAGTGAGTTTTAGTTCTGACAGTCCATGCATGACCACCAGGGAGCATATGTATGCGGGACAATTGGTCACAGTGTGAACGCGGTTACGGGTTGACCCGATTCTCCAGATCAATCGATGGCAGATTAATTTGGTCTGACCTATTCTCTCGAGTGCTATGATTGGGTGGGAGGTGGGAGACATTTTAGTGTTTGCATCTGGTGATGCATAAACACCAAGGCAGATCTTGCAGACCGGTGCACATTCCCTTTGTTTTGTACTGCGCAAGGAACATCACTGGTCTTAATAACTTATGCTGAACCACCATAACCAGTCGTCACCTATCTTCTCATTAAAGTAATAGCTCATCTCAACCACGGGTAGCAAAATGACGTTCTTCATTTATCCACTACAATGGGTAGTGAGGCTGAATTCTGTTCATGCGCCTTCTAATTACCGATTGATATTAAGTCCAAACGTGGCACGTTCGACACGAATCGATAAAGGGTTGTGCATACACTGAGACCATGGCATTCGGCACGCCACCATTTTTTCGTTAGTCCCCGATGGTTCGGATATGAAATGGGCTCGAGGTGTCACCGGTTAGACTACACTGTTGATAGAACCCGTGATTCCACACCTTATTGTGCTCGCCGTCAACCCGTAGTGCTCAGCCACTGCTATGAACTCTGAATGTCTTTTGTTGTTTTCAACATATGTTGAGGGATGACCAACTATCTTGCATTCGCGTACAATTTCCTACCACGGTGTCAGATTATGTTGGCAAGAAAACACCATTTTAACATGAATACAAGAATCTCGGTGTAAAGTGAACTTTCATTTTATCCATCAAAAATATCCAGCTCAATATTTTGCCAAAATTTGATTTTTTTGAATAATCTATCAACAAGCAGGGATATAAAAATGAGCCAAAAATAGCTCTTATCGAAGAGCGAAATACTACGCAAACTAGAGCGAAACTGATTGCTGAATTTTCGACCAAAAGGTAATTTTTGATTGTAAAACTGTTCGTGGGAAAGACTACCCACGGTAGTCGAAATGTTGGCACATAACATCTACCAACAAAGCTGTTATTAACGTTATATCATTCACAATTAAAAGTAATTCTGAATGAAGCAAAACCAGATTTCGAATTGAGTGCGAATCCATCGTGTTGTAGTATGGGGTCTAGAAACTGCCGCATTGATTTGACTGAGTAACTCTTGATTTTGGCTGATGTGCATTTAAGGTCGGTCACGAAACCCATTCAAAGTTCGCTTATCCGATGTAGACTACACTGCTAGGCTAATTGCTACTTAGTTTTCATTACAAAAATGAAGCGAACTGACAAACATTTTATGGCTTTTTAGAGCAAGCAACCGCAAATTTTCGGTACGCGTATTAAAAAGCATCCGCTTTTCTACTTTTGATAATAGAAAAGATGATTCAGTGTAGTTGTAAACCCGTCATATCAAAAGTGGAAAGCATTTTAAAAAAGTACGACAAATGTTCTCCGTAACGCAGTGGTAGGATGTGGGAAATAGGAAAGATATCATTGCCTGGATAATGCTGAAACAAATTGAACTGCTTCACTTCCAGCTCAAATGACCTGTTGCCAGGGTTCACATGTCAGTTCGACGTACACTTACTTGCGTCGATGGATACATAAAAAAGAATGATCCCGAACTGCACGGTTAAGGTCATCTACAGAAAGACATCCATTGTACCAATTGCCAAATCTCCTCCTAGCTATCGAAATTATTCGCCTATGTTTGCAATGTTTTAAAATAGAAGATCTTATGAGTAGCGGCAACTCACCGTTGTGAGGAACATAATCTGCGCGTAATTCACGAAAACAAATGTGATAGGAGAGTGATAGGTTTTTCAAGATTTTTCACTGGGTATCACTAAAATGTAGCATTCGTTCCCATTTTTAATAAAGTGGTCTACTAGCTTCATAATTTTGATCGCATAATGAGTTGTTACATGGTCTTGTTTAGCTTATTCGGTAAGAAACCTGGTCGAGGTTTATTGATGGTGGAACCAGCCGGACAGTGTGTGATCTCCGGGCAAATCCGCTGGCTGAGAGACACCACAGCACGCGACGCATTTCTCTAGAAATATGTCACCTGGTTGAATAATTAACAGATGTAGGCGAAACAATTATAGTCCAGTAATTAATTCCTAGACCGGTTACAGATCACGTTGAAATAATGCTAAAGAAATCTAGCAGTTGGACACGAATATCGATGAAATTACTGCGGTCATGCCATCGGCTAACTTACAGCGTGTGGGTGACAGCATATTCGATCTTGGTCAGTTGTGGACCAACACAGTTCAGGGATTCGGATCATACAATTTTAGGCAGCGAAGGCTAGGGTTAGCTTCTCCTAATGCATGACGGTGTGTAGCTAAAAACGATGGACAAACATGAACACATTGTCCGGATTCAACTCAGGCTCAGTGTCAACCAAGTTTGCCGAGGTGGCACTGTTTATCGATCCGGGTTCTTCTATCCATCCGGGGTCAGTGATGGTCCCTGTTCCACGTAGTTTGATGTCGTAGATCAAAAAGATGTCTGGGAGAGTACATAATCATCGGTCAGATCAGCCTCGTCAACTTGTCTTCGTTTTGAACTAAGAATAAACGATCCTCTCGAAGCACAAAACGCAAAGTGGCATCGATAAAACGATTGAAAAATTCCTGTCCACAAAGAACGGTTCGAGACATCACCAGATATGTCTCTGGCATGTTGGTCCATCAAAGTAATCCCTCTTTTTGACATTTTATATAGGATTTTCAGCTATTTTCTCGACCGTTCTCCTGTAAGGAATTCATAACGCTCATCAACAAACTATCCAGCATTCCTGCAGAGCACATTTCCCTGATTCTGGAGGCCAAACGATTCAATAGCTAAGCTTCTGCTGGTTGCCAATACGACTGATAATGTCACCTCGAGTGGTGATGAGAAGTTTCCCATTAGAACCTCAAGGAAATGCAAGTGATGGATTACAACGTCTGCATTTTCTGTTCTGGTCCAATGCAGAACTCTGAGTTTATTGTGCAGAGGAGAACAGTGCTTTGCAGATGCAATCTTCCTAGCTACTTTTAAGTCTGTCCAGGACAGTGCTTTGTCGTGCTATCATGAATGAGTCGCAGCATGTGGAAACTAGTTTTATGAATCATATCAGCGAACGAGTTGAGGAGTGCCCATAAAGGACTCCGTTTTAAAACTGCGTTGCTGGATGCTGGAAGCAATTGTTATCTCCTGAACGCGATGTGGCCTCAGTAGTTTGCTGGATACAGTAAAAGAATAAATATCTGGTGACTGTTGTGTATATTGCCAGCGAACGAAATCTCATTCTAAAGGCGGCAAATTGTTGATCAGTCAGTAAGAAAACATGACGTCCTCATTGGATAAACCACAATGGGCTCAAGTTTACGATGTCATTCAAGCAATGAATTTGGAAGTCCTCCTAGGAATGTATGATTCGAGTCTCTTTATACTGGAACGTGAACAGCTGTGCAGCTAACGGATGAGGAAGCGTGGGAACTTTCTATTTTCCAAGCAGAAGAAAGTTGCGGAGAAAATAACAGCTTCTGGAATATTAGATGTGACCGAAAAATGAGGTAATTTCATGCCAAATCATGCTTGGACTGTCGACCCTCTGTGAATTGGTCTCGGATTATTCTGCAAATGTCTATTTCTGCACTGGCTGTTCTGGGGTAAAAGAGAATGCGAAAGCCTTTTCGAAGTATGAGAACACACCTTCTGACAGTTTGCCATTTGGATGAATGCGGATTACAAATAGATCAAGTGGAGGGCTTGAGGTGTCCTAGAGGAACTAACCAATATCTTCTTCAGAAACCTCTTATGCAGATCATTTCGGCAAAGGATTCTTAGACACTATGGGCATTATCACAGATTTGCTGAATTACAAAAGTCGCGATAGGTATTGTTCGTCAGTTGGTAGGTTCTTCCAGCGACTCGATCCGGAGCTTAAGAACGAAGTTTTGAAAAAAATACTTTCAACCTACTACATCTTATTAATCCTCGTGCGACTTTCGGCTGCCTAATAGAAAAATGGATTGGTCGAGTAGTGCGTTGAAGCACAGTACGTGAAATGAATGAGAAAAACATCTGTCACACTGACTACTTGCAAATTCAACTTTGCGAACCGAATCTGGATGAGCAGAGAAACTGGGACATTTAACTTTCTCCCCGTACCAACAAGATCGGTCACCAGGGTTCAATTCGCCTGTGATTGACAGTGCCAACTATGCAACTCGGGCCACAAGATACACCACGATGTCGTATTAGCAAATCATTATCAGAAACCGAGGTTTAATGAACACTTAAAGTTTGTGATCAGCAAATATTTGTGAGCATATGTCAGGAATCTTGTCATGTTTGTTTTGTTTGATGCTTAGCTCAAGCACGCACAGTTGCATACGTGTAAGTATCGACGCAGGGCGGCCGAGCTTTGCTTGATTGCAAATCCAACAAACCAGACACAATTCTGAAACTTAAAATGAGAAGTAAGGTTAGCAGGGAGTCCCTAGCGCTAGAAAAATATGTTAGAATCAACAATAATTTCTTGTAGCTCAAATTATCACCAGCTTTTTTGGTCTTTCAGTAGTCCAGGGATTTCTGGCGACCTTGTTTGATCAAATGGCTTTCTTTGACAGTCAAATTTTGTGGTGTAATAAACCGATCCTTCAGTCCCGCTTTTATTCTACGTTCGATAACACGAACACTAAATATTTACTGGCAAACACTTGCATGTATCCTTCTTGTGTTGTTTTAAGGCGACTTTAGTGTACTCGGTAAACTGTGAACTACAATACATTCAAGTCAAAATCCTACCGACCAAAACAAAAGAGTCGTCACGGAAGCAAGTTTGACCAAAGGGATGGACCAGCCAGTCATTTGGTGTTTCACACTTTACGCATCACCAGTACACATACACAAACGGGCATGGATCGAGTACCAGACAAGGAATGACCGAATGGATCGTTTGCAAGTGTGTGACAGTGAATCGCTAACTAATTACGGCATTGCAACGCCACTGCTGTGTGTTCACTCTGCTCGGTTAACATTTTGCATATCTATACTATTTGTTTTCTCTTATTAATTGACCACACATTCTTACATTGCATTTTGTGCCTAGGTTGCATCAGAGTAGCACTGCGGTAGCGAAAGTCTTCTCAAGGACGCAGCGGTTAGCTGATTCAAGTCAGTTAAGCCAAAATGCAGTATAATTTGTCTTAGGGCATGAATCTCCCCCAAGATACTCGTCGGTTCAAGTAATTAATAAGAAAATAACTCATGACCATAAAAGCAACTCCTTGTTGTCCTTTGCATGCGCGAAAGATTTTCTCTGGTCCAAAATTTACAAAGAAGGCAAAAAAAGAAAACAACTAGGAGTGTTGAAAACGACAGACAAACTGCTGCTTGTTATTAAGGGATACAAAATCTTCATTTTATAGAAAATGAATGACCAGGAATACATTTTATGGCATTTTCAATGAACATGTGGTTGGTAACAAACACAGCATTCAAGCATACTGCAACATAAGATATCTACCGGTAACTTGAGTAGTCCGTGTAGAAAGTTTAACAAGGCTCGACCGTGATTTATCTTTGATAGGCCAAAGGAAAAGATTCCGTCGTTTAGAGGTAAGGCATACTGATCTCCAGCTCTCCTTGGTCAGACATTTCCCAACTAATCAATCAAGAAATAGAATCGTTTTGCTTCGGCTAAATATGTAGCACGTTCACTGAGCGCAATTGAACGAGATCCATCGAGATTTTCTGTCTTACAAACAACTTCAAACCCATGAGCAGGATTGAAAACGGTGGGTTCAACGCTGGTGTCTAGGCTAGAAATAAACTTCATGGGTTTGCCAAAATGATTTTGGGTTAGGAGAATTAATTTTAATTCCCAATTCCGATTTATGGAACAAAGCGATCGAAGAAGAAAGTCTTTTTACTTTGATTAGCGTTCGAAGACAATTACATTTTCTAGACGATGCTTTGGGGTAAAACTTTTAGGGATATATTAATTCTCTTTTCAGCACGAGATTTGTGCTTTTTGTCAGTACGCGAGTCCGTGGATTATCGGTAGGCAATAAATTCTCGATCATCCAGTTAGCCTGGTGTCAGCCCATGCACAAATGCCGAACTCTGCTCAAATTAAATCAACAGTCGGAATGCCCAAGAAGACACAGACACTGAGGCTGGTTTTGTTGACTGTAGGTTGTAGTGGACAAAAGCAACCGGATGAATAGGATCAAAACTTGTAAGTAACTGATTTTTTGGCCCATTGGTATTAAAGGCCGCAGTAAATTCGCAGACGCTGATCTACGATAAAACTCTTGATCCATTTACGCGCAGTACCATTTCCTGCCGCGGCTGGTCCTTCGATGATCAGTGAAAGCAAATGCTTGCTCATACGTTGCAAGGATGAGAAATACCAACATACTGCTAACATATTTTAATGTTTGCTTGCCAAAGGCTTCAAACAGAAATCACTCCAATTATTGTATGCTTATGCACTGTGTTCAATGTAAGTTTACCGATGTGAGTGAGGCGTTCAAAGCTAACTTAGGGCAAGAACGAACTCGCCTAAGGTAGCTTATACAACGGGCAAAGCGTGCAACCACCACCCACCCACCCCCCGTTTTAGGGCCGACGGACGACCGTCCGAATAGCAACAAAACGACGGGGGAAAGCTGTCGGTTGTCAGGTATTTAGAGTAAACTTAATTGGGCTGTTCGTCCTAATAAGGGTTCATAAACTGATGTATATCACAATTCGAAAAGTTGATAATACAGTAAACTTGTTTGTAATTGAATTCTCTTTTGACCGTTAACAGTTTCTGATCATTTTACCTGTAAGGATACCGCAGAATTTCACCTCTGGGCTTCTGCATTTATTCGCAAGTGCTCCTTTGAAATGAACACTTTATTCTCGGAAAAGTCAGCAGTTTGAATGAATTTGTTTCTAATCTCAGAAAACCTTCTGTTTATAAGTCTGCCGTACAAGCGAGGGATAAACAACTGAGGGGAGCTATGTTTTGGAGCCAAACAAGAATATCGCGTCCCATTTCCAAACCCACTCCATACAAAAGTGAGATTATCTGATCTCAACTTTCACATATTTCAAGTGTTCTACGGATAGGGTAATCGTTTAAAGTTAACTTTCTAGCAGATGATCATTTTCCATCCACCGCTTGTCTTTATTAATTTTTCAATGTTTCTAGTAATTTTTCTCTGGTGTTTAACCATTGAGATAACATTTCTCATGCACGATTTTGTTTGTTCGTTTCGAACATTGTTTTGGAAGTTGCTGACCGAGGTTTTCGTCATATAAGAACCGGTTCATTAAATTGTTTACTACAGAATTCATGTCACGTTGCTCCATTTCCCCGGTTTTGCTTCGCGTCATTCATTAACTGATCACTGGATTAATGTTGTTGAAGCGTCTAATCAATTGTGTCTAATAAGCCAAAAACGGATTGGTTGTTTTATCCATGTCCTAACTGACTACATTTGAGTGGCATTGTTAGATGATGAAATGCACTTTTCTGCTTCTTGACCGCATTAAACAAACCCGGAGGGGTTCAGTGTCCTCAGGTGTTCATTGTAGACTTTCATTGTTCTGTTACATATTGAGTTGGTATGAAATGGACCAAACTAGAGTTGATTTGTTTTTATCCGATTGGGTAATCAATAGCAGCTGGCAGAGGTCAAGCGACACAAAAGCCTTTGAAATCCGAAAGCATAGTTTCTTGAAACTGATTTGCTGTAGTCCTTCAAACATTTTAAATTCAAATAAAAACACCGAAGTTACTGAAATCTGCTTGCCAGCAACAAAATCACTAGGAGATTTCACTCTGATTTTTAACGACACAAATGCGCCACTGCTTTTCTCTGAGTTGCGAAACAGGGAATAGTTCGACTATGGCTGTTGTACATGTTCGGTCTAAAAATAACCTTTGAATGGTAGTTAAGTTGCTTCATCCGCCGTGTGACGACAAGGTGTTGTCGATTCATTTCATAAAGCCTCGGTGAAAATCCAAGTTTGACCGGGATGAAGTGCACGCAATAGATCAAACGTGAAGGCTGAGTAAAACTAATGGAATATAAGTACCGAAAAGGATCTCCTTACGACCTAAGCAAATTTGAAGATTGTTAACGGCTCCCATTGTGGACGACTAGCACATACAAACAGTGGATATTGTCTTTTTACTCGATATAAAAAATCAACAAACTAGGTCAGAATTTACCTGCGACAAATGCTACGTAACTATTACTACTTTGCGAGGTGAAGCGTTTACAAAAGTAGTCGAATATGGTCTGTTGACGCGATTGCCTGGCCGGTCCAGTATGGAAGCCAGACTAACGATGATGCCTGAAATAAAACATAGTAATCGATAACGAAATTTTTTATCTGGGTTTTATTCAACAGAAATATCCCGTCGCATTGATCACACAAACAGGAAGTTGCGCAAATTATTCGGAATGATGGTTATCAGAAGTCTAACAGGTGTCATATTGGGCACTTTTATATTCTTCCTGGTTTGTTTCTGCCTGCATCTATCACAGGAGTTATTTAATTTATTTTCCTCACAGTTTACTGTAATCCCATGTGTCATTATCAATTGGTGTCGCTGTATGAAAACCCGTTCGCTTCTGGTGGTGCGATCACCTCAGTAGCACCAAAAATAAACGGAAGTCAAAGCAGCTCTAAAATAAGTCTCAAGGATAGTTGAAATCCATGCAGATTGTTAACTGGTCGAAACAAAGCTAAGTTTTTCTGTTGCTCCCATTAGCTGGAAGCTTCTTGAACTCGAGAATTTCAAGATCTTTTGGCATGGCATAACTCGTGTATTGTATTGTCAGAGGAAAAGCACACACGATGATATCAACATGAGTCATGGATCCCCTTCATGAATATTCTGTCTTGAATCCCTTGTGCATTTCTACATGTTTTGGAATTCCTCGCAAATACAAAGCATTCAGCTACTGGTCCTGGTAGCATCCCCTGACAGTAAGAAAGTACGATGCTACTAAATCTAGCTAAGGCTAGCAACACATCCTACCTAGATGTTTGACTTCTGATCCGCGGAGTTCAGGCGTCATCGTCCCAGATCTCAACTCTGTCAACTACACCGGTTCAGTGAAACTGTCCTGTACCATACACCTCCCTTCTGTTGATCTTTAACTTACTGAAGACGCTATTCGTATTCTTCCTCAAACGCGACTAAGTGCAATACTAGGCCTTTCACAATCTGTTGCGGCTTGCATAGTTCATTCGGTTACTAAATTCTTGAATAAATTTGTCATTTGCCTGCTGAGTGTGATTTCTCATCTCGATCTTGTCTTTTCCAAAAGATTCTGTCCCTCTTCATCTTCTCTTTCTCGACGTCAAGTTGTTTTCGCCGTCGAGTGTGGCAAAATCGAGCAAGAGACATGTTTTCTAAATCAGCTTCCACCAATTCTTGTTAAGTCCAGATGTCTCCGCTATCCCTTCTCTATTTTCCTTCTGTGTTATCTATTGTAAAGAGAAAAAATGATGATGCAGTCTGTTGGCAAGGTATTTCTTATTCTCCAAATTTCATGTAGTCTGACAAAAATCCTACTTAGAATAGAGCATTTAGCCTTTGGATTGTCTAAAATTGACTACCCCGGAATTCCATGATAGCATTTTAGTCGTCCTTCTCGCTTACATTGAGCCATTAATGGTTTTCGAAATTCCCTTCTGTCAAGCTTGTGGATGTAAGAATAGATACCAATCTAAGACAGCCATCGGATTCAGCTCAGCACCAGTATCTTGGGACTTCTACTTTTCAAAATTTCTTGATTTAAAACTTTCAAACTCATTCAAAATCCTGAGATTATTCGTCAAAGCGTTCTTTCCTTAGTTGTCCGGTTTAATTCCCGGTGTTTGAAGGCGAACATGGCTCGCTTCATTCCTGCAACGGACAGTCATTTTCTCATCTAAACAAAAATATCGAAGCTATAATAACAGCTCCATCTGCATTTTTCTTCGTTCATTTGAAGAAGAGTTCAAAGTAAGTTATCACTGATGTGTAATTATACGCCACGTCTTGCTCTTCACAGCCGAGTCCCACTTAATTGAGCTTCATCGCCAACCTACTGATTCGTTTGCATCGCTGCAGGATACAAACCATCCATTAGACGCTGACCTACTAATTTTGATCTAGACTAACTCAGTGGATCTGGATTTTGTCGCATTTCTTCCTATACAGGCTCACATAAATTCTTTTTGCCCTCTATCTCGCCCGATTGTGGAACAAAAAATACACGAAAACAATTGCATTGATTACTTAATTTGGACGGTGATTCTTTTGTTGACAATTTTAGACATTATTAAGCCGATTGTTACATGCCTCATGTAATTTACTTTGTTCAGTCCAAACACTTGGCTAAAGCGTGATTATAAGCCTCACCGAAGTCTACCATAAAAGTTAAAAACAAATTCCACTAAAGCGCTGGGTTGGCGAACTAAGCATTCGAATACGATGCAAANCTCAATTTTGCCCTTCTCGAAAAAATTGCCGTCGTTCACTTTTGGGAATTCTCTTCCCACCGGGAAACTGTTGTTTTTCGGGCAAGTACTCATCTCCCATCCGGTGCTGGTAGTAGATATGAAATGCCTCAGTACTCATCAATATGGCTCCGAAGTTCAATCAAACTTAAACTAGCGATACTAATAAAAAAGTGAGGCAGACAAGCGAAATTCAAACCGTTTCCGAATGGACAAATGTCGGCATGTGGATTTCAAAACTAAAACTGTTCAGGAAAACTCAATAAATTCTATTGCATTTCGATATTCGTTAAAATTTCGAACGTTTCGTGAAATCGTTCATCGTTGAAAATGCAGTAGCTGGTGTAACCTCTACTACCAAACTACTACTAATACTGCTAGCACCAGTACTAATATTGCAAAAGCTGATATTTCAGAAAGAGTTGGAGATGCAAGCTCAAAAACAAAATTTTCTCACAAATTACCCAGTCCTAAGAAAATTTTCTCATATTTTCAAGCAATAGTTCATTGAGTTCGATGCGTTGCAGCGAATTATTTCAGTTTGTTTGGAGAAACTGATTCAATTGTTGTTTATAACAATTCCTTCCATACTTGACTCCGATATTTTTAGGCTGCTTTGTTCTAGTTCCCGATGAGTCATTTATTTGTAGATGTTTGTCGCCAATTTTACCGGCCGAAAGCATTCGGAGCTCTTTGAAAAAACCTTTATTGCAAGAAATGGAAACGAGCTATTTGAGGAGTGGCGAAAACTAGTGCGCAAGTTTCCAAAAGTAGACGAATTTCATTTCCTTCACGCTCTAAAGTAGCATGCAACGAACGATCTCCTCGTGGTCCATTACGGGCGGTATTCATGGCTGGTGCGATGATCCCGTTCTCGAATTAATTTTTTATGAAATCCATTTTGTTACAATGTGCATGCAATCATTGTAGCCTTCCGTGTTGCGTGACTGTTGGTGGACATGAGCTTCTAAAAAGGTTTCCCAAGTTCTCCCGTTATTTCCCTTCCCACCCTGGACTGAAATCCACATCCAAATTATTTTCGCATGTCTATTTAGTGGTTACTAACTTCTGCGAAGAAAAATGACGACCTCCATTGTTCTAACGCCTAAATAGATGCACGAAACGAAGCCAATGCCAATAGATAGGAAAGAAGATAGGGAAAGATATGCTTGGTTTCTTTCTGAGCCGCAGTCAATTGTCGTTTGCCAATTCGTTGTTTTGTCACAAATCACTTTGGATTAACCTACTCGAGATAAGAATAGGGTTCACCGATTTCTCAGTTTGTCGAAACTTTGCGTTACTGACTTTCAAGGATCGACGTTTTCTCAAACTCCGTTTAGCACCTTGACAGTAACAAAACAGCAAAGCAAAACGAGCACCTTTTCCGTCCGTTTCTTCTGCGGATAGTTGGCGATTAATAGAATGTATAGTGAGACCAGATACACGAGTACAATTCCGGTCACTTGCATCTGCCTCCGAAGAGGCCTAGGAAGAGCATGTCGGGCGGCACGTCTAAACTGCCTATTAAATCAGTTTTAGTAGTAGGAAATCATATGGTTCAAAAATTATTCATAATGCGGTGGTGCCGTTCAACTATTCTTTTAAAAACCATGGAACTAGGGTACAGTTGATTACTACTTACTGGAATTCATCAGCAGTGCTTGTCCAGCACCTCCGAACCGGGATGCGAACTCTGCTGAAGGATCATACATCGAGTGCCATAGCCGTTAGGCTGACCGGAGCGATTCGGTGTGATTTATTGAACACAAACGCCGCTCAATATAACAATTTCATACTTGTGACTGGATATGTACTGCTTATAATTCCTAACAAGGTGGGGCAGTTTTACGGGGTATCCGCAGTTCCTTGATGGTTTCTTAATGGGGTTTGATGCTGCAAGGGGACTCACTTTAAAATTGCATTAGATGCTCTACTACTGAAAGTTCTTGCAAATGAACACTCACATTAATTATCCGCTTTTCACAACGAATTCGCTATGATTCCTTAACTTTAAATCTCTGAAAACTTAAATTTCCCGCGAATGAGAGCGGGATGTCAATTTCGAAGTAGAGCAAATGCATAAAATCGTGGAAACGAGTTCGAACTTTGAAACTGAAATTGAATTTCCCCCCAGTTACTTCTTTTTAAACAGAATTTGAACGAAATTCAGAACAATGTGATCCTATTTAGCACCAGTATGAAAGGTGCATCTACTTATTGACTGCGTGAATGAACAAGTGCGACAACTAAGGATAAATGAAATTTACGTCAATTTACGAAATTTACGTTACCTTTGCGGGCCTGTATAAGCATGTCATATAATTCGTTTGTAAATGAGTAAAATTGAGTACATGGAGCAAAGCGGACAACAGACAGTCGTCCTTAGATGACATATGAAAACACTTCTTTAATAGGTCCGGAAAGCTTATTGGGGAAATGTGGAATAAGATTGGTAAGTCGCATCAATGACGATAAGACGCGAATACGTTTTGGCAAGAATACCTGTAAATAAGTGGGTCGGTTGAAAAAAATAATACACTAATTGGAAATGATTAGGTAGTGATTGCCAGGATGCTTTATTTTATCAGCTTGTTGAAAAAGTTATCCAACTAGCCTTGCGAATAACTGGTTAAGATGGGTGGTTAAGATAAATGAAGAAATGATAATAGCCTGAAGAAAATCGTTCTTTGTCTACTACGGAAATAGGGTAGCCAACACACAAGAGTGATGTGCCAAGCGACGGAAAGGGGAATGAAGCCAAAGGTGGAAAAATTGCCCCAAAATATACTGCACACTGGCTTGGCAGAGCTGTTTAGGCATTCAGAATCACCCTTTCTGAGGAATGCTGCTGCATCTAGAATGCTTCTGTCGTCAGTCGTCAGACTAATACCCATTTTACAAAGATCGGACCGATAATTTCTCAGTTTTTAATAAATCTTTATGGAATCATCATTCAGTAGTGAATAAAACATAGTGGGTCGGCAGATAAAACCAACAAGTTTTGCCTACTTTTCAGCTGTTGTTAGGTGACTGGTAAACTCACATTGTCCAATATTGTACCCTGGAATTCACAAATACGTGGCGGCATACCACAGAAAATTTCTCCGGGAGTGACCGAAGTTTGATGACTCTGTTTTATGAAACGAACACGCAAACCCATTATCCGATGATTGCAAATGCCTCTAAAGAAAATGTCTAATGCTTTTATTTAATTACAGAGATAACCCGTGTAAAACGAACAAAGAAGAATGCAATAAGCATACATTTTTGTTACCTGCAAGTCGCCCTTCGAGAAAAAGATTACCAATCGCAGTTCTCGGTTCGTTTCCTCTTTTCCCAATTGCTCAATAGTCCGGATGCAATAGGATAAATTTTCGGGAACTTATTATGCAGGAATACTTGAAAAACAAATCACTGATACGTACATCAAAATCTTGATGCAAAACATCCGGACAACAATTTTGCAATATCAAAAGGTAACGTAACTAGGAAAGTTTTAGTTCACTTTCTCTTCGTGGAGATAAAAATGAAGCTCGGATTTGGAAGAAATGTACAACAATTGGGAACATGAGCTCATTTATATTCCTAAGATTATATGTGCTTGTTTGCATAACACAGGCAGATTTTCGAACTAAAACGTTGCAAGTCATCAGGTTCAGTCCCCGAGTAAAGGACGGGCGATGGAGATTAGAAACACAAAATCGTGGTACAGGAATTACGTCTGCCCCGACGACCTCTGGTTAGTGTAAGCTGATCAGTTGTTGTTTTGTTTCCTTTTAAATTTACAAGATACCATTCGGTGTATGAAAACAAAATATTGCAGAATCACCACTAAGAGATTCACAAAAATGTGGGCCAGCGTAAACTCTCTCTCCGTTTAAACCGACTCGAGAATTCCAAACTAAGGCTTTCCAAAACGAACGAATTCTTAACTCGGATAATGAAAATAAAGAAACTGTTTGAATCTAACTTTCAATTTAAAGCGTTTAATCTATAAGCAAAGAAGAAATGTGGCTGGGAAAAGAATTACTTGCATAGACCTGTGAAGGTTGGACTCGGCAGAGTTATTTTCCATGAAATCCTTGAGCATAGCGCTCATTTTTCTATTTGGACAATTAATTGCCCGTTTTGTGTGACGAGGTGACAAGAGGAATAAATGTGCATTCTTTGATTTGACGGGAAAAGTGCACTTCATGAATCCCTGCACAATGATCTCTTTCCAACTATCAAAAAGGTTGTTTCCCATTCTGAACGAGCAGATATTAAAGCTTCAGTTCGGTTGTCTTTAGACAATCATTGAGTTTATCCTATCACACCTCCGTCTGGTCACATTGTCCCAATGCAAGGCTCGAGCTAAGCCCTTCTAGTCGAACAATTTTGTTTCATTTGTTAACCTGTAGTATTTTGGTTGCATTCAGTGTGATAATTTGAAAATAACCATTACATTTTAATTCAAAAGTTTCCTCTTGAACGGTGAGCAAATTTAAGTCGATTATCCTGTTGGACCGTCGAGGCAAAAATCTCAGTGCCAGTTTCTGGCAGCGTATTCAACAAACCCGGTGGAGATACCCTTATCATTTAGGCTCAAGCAAAACAACAGAATCACATTTTGACAGCTTTGTGTTAGAGCAGTATCATACAGCTTCTCATTTTTGATGCCATCTAACAAGGAATTGGACAAGACACGGGTAGCATCATTGAGATGAGTCTTGGAGGGAAGTGATCAGTTACAACCCGGCAGTTCTCTAAATTCATGATCATGAATTCAAGTTATCTATCGAACAGAATCGTGTTCCGTGAAGCAATAAACTGGTCAACCATTTTGGATCTGTTTTTATCTTGAACAACATGATGCGGATTGGAATATGGAAGTGTCCGAATATCCATTGATATCTAGCTTACTTGGTTCGACTAGGAGCGGTTAGTGTCAAATCATTTTGTCCCAAGATCCAAATTATATGATTTAAACGAGGCGAGCATCGATGTACCATGAAGAATTTGGGAAACTAGTAAATCTCCGACAGACCATCAGGTTGGCTGTGAATATTTTTCAGTTTATTCTCTGAAGAAAAGTGTTTACTAAACGCTGACTTCAGAGGTGACATTCTAAATGGTATCAACTAAATTTATGCTGTACAAAGTAGGTCAGCACAGCCGACCGGATAAAATCTGCTCACAGTTTTCATTCTAAAAATTGCATTGCCTTTCTCACAGGCTGGTTGAGTACAACAAATGGACCAGTCGTTTAACAATGAGAAATGTTGAGTATAAAACAGACGCGACCTCTAGTCAATGATCTACTGGTGACAAAGGTGACGCTGTACTCCCAACCACTATGCAAACTGAAGCGTCCAAATGGATGCTTTCATTTTGTGTTCCTCTATCTAGAACAGTGGGTTGCGTCAATCGGGGTCATTCTAAGCAATCAAGTGCGGACAACTTCTACAAACTTTGGTTCCGCTACTTCGTACTACTGACTTCTATATGGCATCAATTCTTTACGAACATTGATTTGCTCTGCTTTTCTGCTTGCATTAAACATAAAATGTGTTTTAAATTCAAGCAAATAGCAGCGCTATTTTGGTACAAAATAGCATCAACATTTGAATGTTTAGAAATATCACTAAATACCAAATTAAATCAAAGTATTTAACACGAGGGATGTACAACCAAAACTTAGGTATTGAAAATCGCGCATCTCGTAATTGGTGGCGCTTTACTCTCTTGTTTTTTGACACTGTCACCTGAATTTATTCACGCAGACGGTCCATTATTTGTATTTCTCTGCTTGTTTACGTTCGTCCAGACCAGTCTGGTTTGAGATTAGCAGGTGCGCTAATTGGCCCGCCCAAAACCAGGAAGGATAGTTTTTCCCCAATTGAGTTACCAAGCACGTTCGGTTTCACAATATGGTGAAAATAGTAAAAATGATCTGGCTGGCCTCGAAATCTCTGATTGCTTTCGTCAGGGTTCCTTTCAAGAAGTCCCCTAAATCCAGCGTCTTTTTCATTCTATTCTGCAGTGATGGTGACTGTGTAGTTATCATCCGAAATTTCCGTTTCACCATGTTCACAAGAGTAAAATTGCTTTTATGGTTCTTTTCGTTTTGCATGTGTTATCAACCTATTCTTTAACTTTTTATACCTCTACTGGTCCTGTTACTGTCTCGCTGTTCATAACAAACTATTGATGACCTTAACCATGCCCCCGGCTACCCGTACACCTTTTGGCCTAACTGATCTCTGTGTTGTCCCAACTAGGAGTGATGCTGTCTTTAACGAAGTAACCAGCGAACAGTCATCATGAATTTCTTATTGCATGTGCTGGTTCCATCTCCCAGACACGCTCTCACCTAGTTTCATTCTCATTTTAGACTGTTCTTATTTTCTAGGTAAAAAAAATTAATTTGGAACCAGAAGCAAGCTAGTTATCAGTATTTCCATGTTTAACGAACCCCGTTTGACTATAACCTGCTTGCTTGGCTTAAGAAGATATTGCGTGAAATTTTTTATCTTTGCTGTTTCAGAGGAATAGTGTTATTTAACAACAGCGGGACAATTTGGGCTCTAGTCAAATAGCTGAGAAGACTGGAATAAATTGCCTACTAACTTCAAGACCAGGCCTACTTGGAATGTTGTCCTCTTTTTCAAACGGATAGACCGAGCAGGGTGATTAAATTCCTATTCTCCCAATCAGATTCTGGATATCGCTAGCAGAAAACTTTCCTTACAAGGAATCAGGCTCTATTGAGATGATTCTTCTGGCCGCAGGTCTACATTACAAATGCCTATTATTCGATTGTTGTATATATTCCTGTCCATCAATGAACACTGCCGTGCCATACAATGTTCAGTCTAGTGGAATTTAGATGTGTTTTCAAAAATTTTCAAGCCATTGCAGCCTACAATTGCATGTCCCGACGGACACCCCTTTAGTCTTCTCAATCTAGGAGTCAGTTCACTAACGGAAAATAGCTTCAGTCGTCAAAATCCATCCTCATTGGTGTCATTTCTGCCTCACGGATACCTCTAACTGTCATCTCTCACCTACTCAATCGACAGCATATTTCCAAAGTGCTTCCTTCTGCTCGTCATAACTTCCTCCTCGTTCATATTTGCTTGATTCCCCCCTGTTTAACCTTAATAATCCATTTCAACACACGTAAAAGCCAAAAAGAAGCATTCTAGATGCAGCAGCATTCC